>JAYEPQ010000002.1:63873694-64121194 GCA_036321105.1 Dracaena cambodiana
CCAAGAATTGTTAAATCCTAAAGGATAAGATTCAGGCCTTGGTGGACACCAATGTCATCAAGCTGCGAGAAGATCAGAAGAAGGTGACAGCAAATATGGCAACTTTCAAATTTGGAAGGCTCAAGACTGGATAGAATCAACTATTCAAGACGGATTTCAACCAATTTCTAAAGGCATAATGAGGGTCGTAAATTATGATTCTCATCAGTAACAAAATAAATAATTATCTTCTATTGAAATATCAAAAGGGGAGATAATATGGGTGCATACAGGCCTTCTTAAAGATGAGCAGTGGACTTCGAGCTCATCCAAGAAGATGTCAAAAAGAAAGGCGTGCACTTCCATTGCTATCATTGTAGTTCCTGAAGATGACATAGGAGTTTATCATCTTTCGGACTAAGAAGAGGAACTCAAAGAATCATTGGCAATCACTAAAAACCAACAGAAGCCTTCTGGGACTCACTCAGAAAAAAACTACTTGAAAAATTATGACCAAGTGATTGAATCTCAGCCTCCAGAGAAGAACAAGTAGAAAGAGGTTAAGTTCGACAAAACTCTTAAAACTAAGGAAAAAAGAGCCAATGGAAAGTTCCAAGAAGCCTTTCTGGTTTAATGTGTTAGCACAATTGGCCAACATTCCTACAAGAATCACTTTGTACGAGCTCCTGAGACTGTCCAAGCAAACCAAAGAAGCCTTAAGAGAACCTCTGTAAGATTCTGTAGTGTTTCTGGCTCAAATTTCAGAAACAATAGTAGAAGAAAAAGTTTGTACAGCTTGTCATCAAAGAAGATACCTTATATAACTTTCTCTCCAGAAGATATGTAAGTGAAGGATAAAAAACATTACCGGCCTTTGTATTGCAAAAGCTACATAGGGTCAACCAAGATTGATCGAATTCAAGTCGACCCTGGATCCGCTCTAAGCATAATGCCAAGAAAGGTGTTGCAGTATCTTGGGTTCCTAATAAGTAGGTTGGTAACCATCTTCGGGTTCAATGCTAATGGTTGTAAACCCTTGGGCAAGATGAAATTGAAATGCCATATCGGTGATTTAGAAACGAAAGTCACATGGTATATAATAGATATTGACACGTCTTACAACATCTTACTTGGAAGGTTATGGATTCACCTCAACCTCATTGTCCCTTCCACACTTCACTAGTGTATAAAGTATGTGGACAAATAAGGGAATGTGAAAACTCTGGTAGCAGAAAAGCAACCCTTTAAAGGGTTTGAAAACTACTTTGTCGATGCACCGCTATATCTAGACACATTTGAAGCAGCTAAGCGACCTACTCCAGAAGAATCAGATAGCGACAATGAGGCCGATACTGAATCAGGATCCGAAGATTCGAGATCCGATGATGAAAATTGGGAGGTTGAATAAATTATAATAAGTCTTGAAGGCCTAGATGTAAATAACACCGCTAATTATAATGGTGAGTGGGTAATCAATGAGAATATAGAGTTTGTTTATTTGTCGGGTGTTGATTCTAAACCCTCAAGTACTAGTATTGACGCGGTCAGTGATCAACTAGATAAATTATACACCTTAGCATAATTCCAAGTGCCCATTTGTTCATCCTTTTATATACAAAGTGATAACGATGGAGATGCAAGTGAAGCGATCTTTGAATTCCCTCCTAATTATAAAGGTCGAAGACCTATATTATTTGGAAAAGCAAACAATAATAATAAGGAAGAATATTTAAATTCTGAGAAAGAGTAGGAAAATCCGGAGTTCTTCTATTATGATAAGAATTCCTATAAAATGATGAAAGAGATGGAATATAACATAGCCGAAGGCAGGGGGTTAAACTTTAGAAAGGAAAGAAGAGTTATACTTCAACCTTTTATTTCAAAAGGAAAAATATCATATTACTATGATAAGACTGACAGGAAGTTGGGATATATCACCACTCATGAAAACTTCTCAGAAACAAATTCTGAAGAGCTTCACCAAACTCATTCATCCGAATCATTATGCTGGGATTCAGATGTAAGTGTTGGAGTCATTTTTCAAGAAGTCTCAATCAATATGGTCTCTACATCAGAAAGAAGAAGAGGATGATGAAGAACTGTCACCTATCAAGGATAATTCCTGATCAAAGCATCTTAATCTGAAGTGGAAAGTTCAGTTCGAACAACGTAAACCTCCAACCAAAGATAAAGTGATTCAAATAAACATGGATGGCAAAACTAATCCAAAATCCATATTTATAAGTGAAAATTTATCTTCTGAAGGAAAAGAAGAAATGATATCTCTCATCCGAGAATACATTGATGTTTTCGTCTGGAATTATGAAGATATGTCAGGATTAGACCCGAATGTTGCTATGCACAAGTTAAACATCCGACCAGATGTTAAACCTACGAAACAACAGCAACGAAGGTTCCGTCCTGAAATAATAGAAGACATTGAAACCAAAATCAAGAAGCTAATTGATTCAGGCTTCATCCGTGAAGAACAACATCCATATTGGGTCGCAAACATAGTCCATGTGACTAAGAAGAACGGAAAAATCAGGGTTATAATCGATTTCAGATGTTTAAATGAAGCATGGCCAAAAGACGAATTTCCATTGTCCATCACAGACGTCCTGATCGATAACACTTGCGGCTATAAACAGATGTCATTCATGGATGGATTTTTAAAGTACAATCAAATTAAGATGTATCCTGATGATGAGAAGTATGTGTTTCCGAGCACCACTAGGGTATACTATTACACGGTCATGCCCTTCGATTTAAAGAATACTAGTGCCACATATCAATGCACCATGAACATCATATTCCAAGAACATCTTTGAAAGACGATGGACTGCTACGTGAATGAGTTGGCGATCAAAAGCAAAAGTAAGGATGATAAATATCATATATTGTATTTTTCCTCTCATACTTTATCTATTTTTGTATATAAATAAATGCTACTCAGGTATTTTTAGTATCTTTTCAGGTAATTCGATTCGTACAAGAATATGGCATGAAATCAAAGTTGGAGTAGGAAATCAAAATCCGAAAAGTTTCTAAAGTGGGTAAGACTACGAGACTACGATGCTGCAGAGACTAAAAGTCAAATACAGTCAAGAAACCTAAACATTCAAGAGAAGTTGTTCATGAGGAAAAAATTTCATGAATTTATCAATTAAATTAGCCACTATTTAGCGGTAAATTCAGCTACATAGCGGCCAAAAAGAGGATCCAAAACCCGAGATTTTTCCCATGGCTTCGTTGTAATTTTGTAGTTTCTCAGTTCTGCTATAATTAGGGTTTGATTTCCGAAGCCTATATATTGGCCTATCCTTGTATTCTAGGGGGATCATGAAGTTTTGTACTCGTTTTAATTTAATAAAATTAGGGTTTTGCTGAAGGGGTGGCGGCCACAATACCGTGCTCCAGAGATAAGCCATTGCTTTCTAATATTTATTTGCTTTTTAGATAAATTAATTGCTTTCTAGTATAGGTTTTATTGCTTTCTAGATTAGATTTATTTGCTTTCATAAATAAAAATAGATTTAATTGCTTACTAAAAATATGAGTAGCTAATTTTCTTTAGCCCTAGGATGTAGATGAAGTTACTTTAAGAGACCTAATATGGATTTATCTCATCTTCTTCCTAGAAAGAAATAAAGTTATGATTTTTCTATAAATAAATAAAAGATAGAGTTTACAAATCATAATTCTTTGATAGATTATGCTTAATTAATATTTTGATAATCTATATTTAGATGAAGTTTGAAATTCTTACTCTTTGTTTATTTTTAGAATTATCAATAGAGATTTTCCTATAAATAAATTGAATTGAGTAAACTTGTAAATCTAAATTCTTTGATAGGTTATACTTAAGTTCGGTCTTTTGATAGCCTATGCTTAGATTAGGGTTTAAAGTTTATTTCTTTTCTCTTGTTTATGAGATTTTCTACTTGATATGATTTATTTTTAAGAAAAGTGTTATTTTTGATGGTCTATACTTGCACATCACTTGATAGGTCATATTTAGAGGCACTTGATTAAAATAAAATTAAAAAGATCACCTTTTTAATATGTTACTTAACCGTGTATAATTAAAAAGATAGGAAGTAAGAGATAATTCACTGTTAGGCTATTATTCTAATGGAATCGAAATCCTAGGCTAATCTTTAAGACTTAAACTTAATCTTCTCTCGATCTAGAAACTTATAGTTAATCTGTTAGACTAAAGAAAAAGTAAGGAATACAAAAACACCTTAGATCCCTGTGGGATGACCTGTACAGCACTACATCGACACTGTGCGCTTGCAGTAATTTATCACATCAAGTGTTGGCAGTGAAAATTTCTGAATAAAAAGAGTTTTCCACAACAGAACGCGGAGCTAATCCATAGCTCCGCGTTTGGCTATTTTTAGCCTCACGTTTGAGTAAAACGCGGAGATGATCAATAGCTCCGCGTTAGCTCCGCATACTGGTTATTTAGCGCCGCGTTTTGATGCGATTAAAGCTCCGCGTGAGCAGATAACCAGAATCTCAAATTGATTGAGATTATGATTTGGGCTTATCCAAATACCAAATCAAGTCCAATCAGAATTCTAAATCAAGAGATTTAAATCAATATTAAATATTGATGGGAATCCTTGATGAGAGCGAATTCTATTCAGATAGAAACTCTCAAATCATGCTGGGGATATAAATACCTTCTTGGTGAAACCCTAAGGAGGGGCCTTTTTTCGGCTTTAGTCTTCTTTTTGGCAGCTAAAATCTTCTTGGTGATCCTTTGGTAATTCAAGTACGCGAGAGAGCCTTGAAGCCTTTTGTGATCGTCTTTCTCAGCATCTTAGAGAATCTAAGTTACGCACAAAGCCTTGGATTCGTGAAGAGCAAAGACCAAGAAGATCGTCTACAGTCGGCTGATATCTTTAAAAGAGAAGAGTTCAACGTACCGATCGTCCAAAGGAACTGCTTGACAGATCCCATCACCACTGATCCCACACAACATATTGTAAAAGAGAGAGATTGAACTATAAAATCCTCTCGTTTCTTCTTCTTTATATCTTGTTCACTTCCATTGTAATTTAAGTTAATTCGATGGAAGGAAGCAAAGAAACTTTTGCGGCGAACAAACTGACGATTACAGTGGGAGCCATCTCTTTCACTGATGAAGAGATTGTGGCGCAATCGGACGTCGACATGATCGGATCCGAAGTAGACAAGCTGATCGTTGAAATCGACCAGCAGAAGTACGAGGAGTTCCTCTCCTCTGGATCAGGTGACTTGGATGAGACACGGCACTATCGTCGCATGTACTCCAATGCCCGAGCGACGGGTAGAAAGGTATCCACCGAGAGACAGGGATCCTTGGAGACTGCGGTTATAGGGCCGGAGTTCACACAAGAAATCCTAGCCGAGGATGAGCTTCCGACTGCCGAAGAAGACCTGGGGACTGGATTGACCATGACCCAACTCCGAAACAGGAACCGGAGAGCGAGGCGTAGAGCCCTCAAAGCCCGCTTTGGACTCGAAGCTAATACCAGAGGACGCGAGGCTATGGTCCCTCGCAAACTGGCTCGCGCTACCCGGGAGACCAATCTCTACCGCGTTAAACGCGAAGTTACAACTTGCCTTAAAAGTAAGGAAAAGTCAGCGCGTGATATTCCGTGCGAGGCTACCGCTGAGCTTAGCGAGAGACGCGAAACCAGCGAAGTTAGCGCTAGTCGCAAAATATTTGTAACTTGCGAGAGACAAGAGTATAAAAATTCTATAAGGCCAGCGTGTGATATTCCGTGCGAGGCTACCGCTAAGCTTAGAGAGAGACGCGAAGCCAGCGAAATTTGCGCTAGTCGCAAAATATCTGACACTCGCGAGAGACGCGAGTATAAAAATTCTATATAGCCAGCGTGTGATATTCCACGCGAGGCTGATACTAAGCTAAGTGAGAAAAGCGAGGCTACTTGTGAGAAACGCAAGACTTATGACACTCGTGAGAGACGCGAGTATAAAAATTCTGTAAAGCCAGCTTGTGATTCTCCATGCGAGGCTGATACTAAGCTAAGCGAGAAACGCGAGACTACTTGCGAGAAACGCAAGACTTATGACACTCGCGAGAGACGCGAGCATAAAAATTCTGTAAAGCCAGCGTGTGATTTTCCATGCGAGGCTGATACTGAGCCAAGCGAGAAATGCGAGGCTACTTGCGAGAAACGCAAGACTTATGACACTCGCGAGAGACGCGAGTATAAAAATTCTATAAAGCCAGCGTGTGATTTTCCACGCGAGGCTGATACTGAGCCAAGCGAGAAACGCGAGGCCAGTAATGCTTGCGAGAAACGCAAGATATCTAATACTCGCGAGGAATGCAAAGATGATTGGCAAATTGCTGTCAGTCATAGAAATCACGCTAGACGCGAAGTTATGACTTGTGATAACCACAAGAGTAAGCCAGCGTATAGGAATTTTATTCCACGCGAGGCTAAGACTACAGAAGAGAAACTTCTGAAAACACGCCAAGCCAGCGAAAAAAGCGAGGCTGGCGTGGATAAACGCGGAGCTACTTTTCAGGCTCGCGATACTAAATGCGGAGCTATTCTTCAGGCCCGCAATATAAAACGCGAGGCTACTTCTAAGCCCCGCGAGGATCAATCCGACTACAGAATCAGGGTTGATCAGTCAAAGAAGCTTCAGTGGGTTCCTAGACCCTCTCAAAAGTCGGATCGACTTCATGATTCCATGGTTAAAGGCGCTGATCTCAGAGAGTATCTATCCAAAAAGAGAGGCATAGATCAACTTCAAGCTTAATCTGTTTGTCACTGTCAGCAGCTTATGACAGCGGTGTCCGCTGTAATGGACAACTGTGGCTGCAGTAAGAGCAAGGTATCTGTGTTTGATCGATTAACCGAGTCAGACAAGAACCCTACAAAGAAACCAAAGACTGCTTCCCTAAAACACTGGAGAGCTGTAACCTCCAATATGGTGGGGAAAAAGAAGAAAATTGTAGAGACGGATGATGACTCAGAATCGAGCGATGAAGAACCTCATCGTGTTACTCGACTAAAATCAGGAGTCGTCTCGCCTCGAAATTATAAGAGGCTTGCAAGGGGTTCTTACGACGAAAACAGTGATAATTCAGCCATAGCCTCGCCTCGTTCCTCCGCGTCGTCTCGACTACAGAAGTCAGCATCGCACATGGCAAATAAATCTGATGATATCAATCAGAGATTTAAAGCTCAAGAAAGAACGATTCAAGAGCAGTAAAAGACGATTGAAGACCTTAAAGTCATGCTATCGAGATTTGTTGAGGATAATGCCAAGAAGGGCAAAGAAACTTCAAATGAAGAAGAACAGGAGGAGAAAGCCCACTCGATGCACGAGGACGAGGATAGATTTTCTTTCCATGATCCGCATGGAGAAAAGATTGAAAAATTACAGAATCAACTCGAAGCTTTGATGCGTAAAAAGGAGTTGAAAGAGGCAAGGGTTTCAAGACCGTATCCTCCTGAATGGGATACGATACCATACCCACAGAAGTATAAGCCGCTCAAATTAGAGCCATATGACGGGAAGGGATCGCCCAGTCAGCACATCTATTACTTCTTGTCCCAAGCAGGACATTTAATGGGTAATGACCCCACCATGACCAAAGTATTTGCAAATACTTTGCGAGGGCCTGACTTTACTTGGTTCATGCAGCTGCCCCCAGGTACTATTAATACCTGGTTAGATGTAGAGAAATTATTTCTCTCACGTTTCTTCGAGGATGATACCGAGATTATGGTTCATTCCCTCCTTGCAACTAGACAGGGGAACAAGAAACGGTAAAAGAATTTATAGAAAGGTTCCGGGAGAAGTCCGTGCATTGCAAATACGGAATGGTCCAGGAAACTCTTGTCGAAACTTGTCGACACAATCTTAAGACCAATGTGCTCCTAAAAATGGGGGCCGTAGAGTCTAAGACATGGAGGGATTTGCTCAAACAGGGAGAGCAAGCTGAGGACTTGATTCGTCGAGTTGAAAAATCTCGTGAATCAAGAAGTGCTGGGGGTAGTAAGTCATATACCCAAAATACCAGCAATAGGAATAAAGGAAAAGCAGTGATGGCATCAGAAACTGCTCCTCAGAAATCCAGCCCTCCACCAAAGCCGATGCCCCAAAATCAGCAGGGCTCAAGGCAAAATAGACAGCAGCAGGAGAGAAATTATACTTTCAAGGCGGAACAGACGCCTATCCTCTTTCTCTTACTCCAGAAAAAGGGAATGCTAAAACTTCCGGAGAATAAGAAACCAGAAGACGCTGACAAGACTAAAGATCCTAACTACTGTCTCTATCACCTGAGTGTTGGGGACCCTACTAGGGATTGTTTTCCCCTTAAGAACAGAATCCAAGCACTAATAGAAGCTGGAGTTCTGACGCTTAAGGAAGAGCAGAAGAAGGTCATTGCCAATATGGCAACCATAGTGGTTGGAGCCCACGAGTTCCCCGCAGGAGTGACCCCAATCCCAAAGGGTAAGATGGTCACGAAGAATCTTGATCCTCATAACAAAGCCCAAGAAGTACTTGTCCCTGTGACGACCCAAA
Source organism: Dracaena cambodiana (assembly GCA_036321105.1). Classification (NCBI taxonomy): domain Eukaryota; kingdom Viridiplantae; phylum Streptophyta; class Magnoliopsida; order Asparagales; family Asparagaceae; genus Dracaena; species Dracaena cambodiana. The sequence goes on from JAYEPQ010000002.1 coordinate 63,882,239, forward strand.
AGGGGGAAGTCATGTGGGTTCATCCCGATTTGCTAGAGGATGAGCAATGGACTACTGCAAGAGGTCAAGGGAAGAAGCGGACTGTTAATGCCATTTCTGCAGATATAAAGGAAGAATATATGCTTCGGGAGCCTTCACAGATTCTGAAGAAGAACCCGAAACTATGGCCACTCATCAAGATGGGGCAGGCCCTTCCGGTACCCGATCCGGGAAGACATATCTTAAGGACTACACTAAAGTAGATCCGAAAGACATCTATGCGGAACTTGCAAAACCCGCGAAGCAGAAAGGACTTCGTTTCCAGAAGAATCTTATTAGAGATGAAGGAGACAAGGAGCCTACCTTCAAATTTGACATAATTGCTTAGTTGGCGAATATCCCAGCATGAGTAACGCTTTACGAATTGTTAAGATTGTCAAAATCAACACGTGAAGCATTAAGAGAGGCCTTGGCAGACTCTGAGTCATTCTTAGCTCAGATAGTCGAGTCGGCCAATGAGGAACAAAACTCTTGCCCCCGCTGTCACCAAGTGAGGAGGCGAGTCCCACAGATTATCTTCTCTCCAGAAGACATGCAGGTGAGGAATATAAAGCATAACAGGCCTTTATATTTCACCAGATATGTCAGATCCACAAAGGTGCGAATTCAGATTGATCCGGGTTCTGCACTAAGTGTCATGCCCAGAAGGTTGATGCAGCTGTTAGGGATTTCCCTCCATCGTCTGACACCAACCAATACAATGTATACTTAATGCCAATAATAACCGTCCCCTCGGAAAAATCCGACTCCGATGTTAAATCGGGGATCTGAGGACGGAGGCTACATGCTACGTCATTGATGCAGACACCTCATACAACATTTTTTTGGGGCGGCCTTGGATCCACGCTCACATGATAGTCCCGTCGACTCTCCACCAATACATGAAATATTGCGATGAGGAAGGAGAGGTCCGGACACTAATTGCCGATAAGCAGCCATTCAAAGGGTTGGAGAATTACTTCACAGATGCTGCACTTTATAAACCAACCCATGAAGTCTTCAAGACGATCCTAGCAAACCTCCAAAGCCCGATGACAGTGACAATGAAGCCGACATTGAGTACGAGCTTCCTGGAGAAGATGATGGGGGTGATTATGAAATCAACCCTCACCTAGATTTTAGTTTGAGTCTTGATAATATAGTGGATGTAATAGAGAGTGAATGGGTTATTAATGAAGACATAAAGTTAGTCTACGAGTATGCTGTAGCTACTGAGTCCGAACCCTCTTGTACTTCCACTGAAGTGGATGGCCTATCCGAACTTAAAGTTCTGGCGGCATATCATTTGCCACTTAGGTCATCCCTCCTCTCCCGGTCTAAAATAGCTGAGGAAAAAGGTCACTACTTCGAAGTGCCTCCTCGGAGAGGATTCCAAAAGCCGATTATGTTCGGCAGGATAATTACGTCACCCCGGCGAAAACAAAGCAGTGAAAGTGATGAGCAAACATCACTCCAATTTTACCTGTATGAACAAAAATCCCGACAGATGATGGAGAGGATGAGTTATAATCTTACCCAGAAACCAGGATTGAACTTTGGAAAAGGGCGACGGAACCATATACCCTCGTTCAGACCAAGAGGAAAGAGCCCTGATTATTATCAGAAGACTCGCAGGGGGTTGGGCTATGTATCTACTCCACCCTCATCGCCACTAAAAGATGAAGAGATTTCTTCGGCCAAGGAAGATACATCTTCACCCAATCATGACTCGGATATAAGTACCGGCGCTTGGTTTCAGTCCTTGACAGCCAATATGGTTTCAGCCGTCCTAGAAAGCGACGAGGAACCAATTGATGTTCAAGACGATTCCTGGGCTAAGCATATGGACACTCTCTGGGACGTCCGCTTTGAGTAGCGTGATCCGCCCACTGAAGACAAATTGATACAAGTCAACATGGGAACGGAAGAAAATCCGAAACCCATCTTCATAAGTGATACGCTAACTCCATTAGAAAAGGAGGAACTTATATCTCTTGTTAAAGAGTATATAGACGTGTTCGCATGAAATTATTAAGACATGCCTGGGCTTGACCCTCAAGTTGCCACACACCGGTTAAATATAAAAGAAGATGCCAAACCTGTTAAACAACAACAGAGGCGTTTTCGACCGGAGTTGATGGAGGCAATAGTTGCTGAGGTCAATAAGCTTATAAAATTCAGATTCATCCGTGAAGAACAGCATCCTGATTGGGTTGCCAACATAGTGCCGGTTCGTAAAATGAACGGCAAAATCCGGATATGCATCGACTTTCGGGATCTGAACGCTGCATGTCCTAAGGATGAATTTCCGCTTCCCATCACCGACGTGATGATAGACAATACCTGTGGTTACGAGAGGATGTTCTTTATGGATGGCTTCTCAGGATATAACCAAATTAAGATGCACCCGGATGATGAAAAGCATACAGCTTTCAGAACACTGCTGGGGGTATACTGCTATACAGTGATGCCATTTGGGCTGAAGAATGCCAGTGCCACTTATCAACATGCGATGAGCACTATATTTAAAGAGCATCTGCGCAAGGCAGTAGAGTGCTACGTGGACGACCTAGCAGTCAAAAGCAAGAACAAAGAAGATCATCTTCATGATTTAAGAACGGTCTTCGATCTTATGCGGAAACATCATTTAAAAATGAATCCCACTAAGTCATTTATGGGGGTGTCGAGTAGGAAATTCCTTGGGTTCATAATAACTTCAAAACGAATTTTCCTCGACCCTGAAAAGGTAAAAGCAATTGGCGAAATGCCACCTCCCCGCAATCTTAAAGAATTGAGGGGGTTACAAGGAAAGCTCGCTTATATTCGGCGCTTCATTTCCAACCTATCAGGGCGATGTCAGCCGTTCTCTCGGCTTATGAAGAAGGGAGTTTCTTTTGTATGGGATGAGGCATGTCAACAGGCTTTTGATGACCTTAAAGAATACCTCACCAAACCTCCCGTTCTTATGGCGCCGGTCCCTGGACAGCCCTTCCTTATATATGTAAGGGCCATGGATAATGCCTTAGGAGCATTACTTGCTCAATATAATGAGCACGGCCATGAACATGCCCTCTATTATTTAAGCCGAACAATGATCGGGACCGAGCAGTGGTATACCCCGATTGAAAAGGAAAGTTTAGCCCTAGTGTTCGCTGTTCAGAAAATGCGACACTATCTTTCGGGGAAAACAATTAATGTCATATCACGGGTTAATCCCCTGAAAATTCTGATGACAAAGCCGGGATTCTTAAATGGCTGGTTGGCGAAATGGGCATTATTGCTATCGCCATATGATATGCATTTCGTCCCTCAAAAAGCCACGAAGGGACAGGCAATCGCCGATTTTCTTGCAGACCATCCAATTTGGTCCAATTCCAAACAGACATCAGAGGTCAACACAGTTAGCAAGGAACAAACATGGCAAATATTCTTTGATGGTGTTGCAAGACGATCTGCTGCTGGAGTGGGGGTTGTGCTGATATCCCCACATAAACATATATTGCCTAACGGTTACTCACTGACAGAACCGTGCACGAATAATGTGGCGGAATATAACGCACTTATTATCGGCCTGAAGATGGCTCTACAATTGGGGGTGAACTATCTAGAGGCATATGGAGACTCTAAACTCATCGTCAATCAGATGACGGGCGAGTATGAAGTCAGACATGAAGCCCTCATCCCCTATCACCAGCTAGCCATTGAACTAGCAGTGTACTTTAAGCAATTTTACATCTCTCATATATCTCGAAATGAGAATGTATATGCGGATGCCCTTTCCGCATTAGCTGCATCATTGGCAATCCCACCAGGTGAGGCTAAAAGCATCACCATTGGAAGCAGAGAGCTCCTCCATCCAGATACTGTTCTTCAAAATAAAGAAGTATGCCAAGCAGGCTTAACTTTGGAACCCCGTGATTGGCGATTTCCGCTTGTGGATTATGCTTTACATGGGATATTACCAGAAGATCCTAAGAAAGCCACCTCGATAAAGAGGAAGGCCCAAAGATTTTATTATGACCATAAGCTTCAGACTTTATATAGAAAGTCGAGAGATGGTCTCCTGCTACGCTGCATATCAAAAGCAGAAGCAGATGAAGTGCTAAGAGAAACACACGATGGAGTATGGGGAGCTCATCAGCCCGGTCCTAAACTTGGAGACCGTATAAGAAGGCTAGAATACTACTGGCCGAACATGATCTCGGAAGCAATGGCATACGCTAAACGGTGCCATGCATGCCAAATACATGCTAATTTATTCATCAACCCCCAGAATACTTGCACAATACCATTGCTAGTTGGCCATTTGAGGCATGGGGAATGGATATTGTGGGGCCTATAACTCCCCCGTCATCTAGAGGACATCGGTTTATTCTTGCAATAACTTATTATTTTTCAAAGTGGGCCGAAGCCTTGCCCATGAGAGAGGTGAAAACGACAGATGTGATCAAGTTCGTCAAGCATCATGTTTCCCCGATGGATCATTCATGATAATGGTCCGCAATTCATCAGTCAGGGATTTTTCAGATTCTGCAATAAGTTCAGAATCAAATATATGGCTTCAACGTCGTATAACCCCACAGCTAATGGGTTGGCCGAAGCCTTCAATAAGACGATTATTAAACTCCTTCGGAAGTTCGTCTCTTCTAATAAACGAGATTGGGATGAAAAGCTAGGAGAATGCCTGTGGGCTTATCGCACCACTGTTCGCACCCCTACAGAAATTACCCCATTCTCTCTGGTCTATGGAAGTGAGGTCGTCTTACCTCTCGAAGTCCAGATTTCTTCATTAAGAGTGGCTTTAGCCACAAAGATGACAACAGAAGAGCGTCATCAACAAAGATTGAGAGAACTAGAGGCGTTGAATGAAAAGTGTCTCAGGACTCAACAACAAATTGAGTTGTATCAAGCCCGAATTTCTCGAACGTTCAATAAGAACGTTAAGCCAAGGACTTTTAAATAAGGAGACTTAGTTCTGGCTGTTAAAAGGCCAATGGTTCTAACCCACACGTTAAGCCAAGGACTTTTAAATAAGGAGACTTAGTTCTGGCTGTTAAAAGGCCAATGGTTCTAACCCACAAGACTAAGAGTAAATTTGAACCCAAGTGGGAAGGACCGTTTGTTGTGGAGACAGTATACTCCAGTGGAGCCTATCGCTTAATGAATCAAAATGGCGACAGAATGATGATGTCGATCAATGGCAAATTTCTGAAAAAATACTATTCTTAATATCCCTGGAGGCACGAGTCTACCTTTTCTTAGGCATGCGCAGTTTGGCGCCTCTGACCTAAACCTGGTGTGTTTGGTTCTCAAGTTTGAACCACCTCCAGTCTTTTCTTAGGCATGCGCAGTTTGGCGCCTCTGACCTAAACCTGGTATGTTTGGTTCTCAAGTTTGAACCACCTCCAGTCTTTTCTTAGGCATGCGCAGTTTGGCGCCTCTGACCTAAACCTGGTGTGTTTGGTTCTCAAGTTTGAACCACCTCCAGTCTTTTCTTAGGCATGCGCAGTTTTGCGCCTCTGACCTAAACCTGGTGTGTTTGGTTCTCAAGTTTGAACCGCCTCCAGTCTTTTCTTAGGCATGCGCAGTTTGGCGCCTCTGACCTAAACCTGGTGTATTTGGTTCTCAAGTTTAAACCACCTCCAGTCTTTTCTTAGGCATGCGCAGTTTTGCGCCTTTGACCTAAATCTGGTGTGCCCAGTTCAAGTTACGCGAGAGAGCCTTGAACCGCCTCCAGTCTTTTCTTAGGCATGCGCAGTTTGGCGCCTCTGACCTAAATTTGGTGTGCCCAGTTCAAGTTACGCGAGAAAGCCTTGAACAGCCTCCAATCTTTCTTTTAGGCATGCGCAATTGAGCACCTCTGACCTAAAAGGTATGAATTACCCAGCGTCGATTAGGCAATGGGTAGAGAACCAGTTTCTCGCCAACCCCTTCATGCTGGGGGTAAAAAGTATGAATTACCCAGCGCCGATAAGGCAAAGGGAAGAGGAAAAGTTCGACATTTAAGCCCAAACGAAATTCTTGACAACTCACCATGTTGAGGGGAATAACATGGCTAGCCCAACTCAAACGGTAGTTGGTAAAGGCTAATCAAATCCGTTGATAGCTGGGGGTTTGCTAAAAATCCCATAAACCCTGTCATGTTAAACTCTTACCTCTGACAGTATGATTCAGAAAATTGTACCTAAACAATACCAAAAAATAAATCATTTTGATGACAAGTTATCTGTTGTTCAAACAAATTCTGTAGCCAGCAGATAAAAGAATCAAATGATTATCTTTATTTCATCAAAAGAATGAAGCTACAAAAAATTCTTTCTTTTATTACAAGTTCTTATCACAAAGAGAATGAAGAATAAAAGAATAGAACAAAATTATGAATCTCCTAGATGCTTCAACTTGTTCATCGCCTCGTCAATCACTTGACGACGATTTGCTTCTACGGAGTGTTGAGCCTGCTGAAGTATGACATCGTCATTTATGGCCAGTTGCTGAGTCAGACGTCGACGAGAGTCTTCTATAGCACGGCTCCTTAGTCCCTCCTCCTGCTCAACTTGCCCCTGTTGGAGGATTAGCGTTTCCCGCTTCTTAACGGATTCCCCTAGTTTAAGCTCGTTGGCCACTATGACCGCCCGAGCTTTAGCAATGGTCTCCTGGGCCCTAAGGATTTCGGCCTGACTTCCCCCAATCACAGAGTCCACTGCCTCCAAGCTCTTAAGAATGGACTCCCGACTAGCTTGAAGCTCTGCCAACTCCCGAGACCATACTTCTTCCTGACGTATCAGCTCTTCTCGACGCGCTGTCAATTCTACCCAAAGCCGCGCCATCTCTATTGCGGTGATCGCTTCCACGTCCGCTTGATGAACTGTATTTAGCGTGTTCATCTGCTCTTCTAAGGCAGTAAAGCAGACACGGTAGGAAGCTGCTCGGTCTTGTCCCCCAATTCTTTCAATATTGTCCAAATAGCTGGATAACATTGGACGACCGAGACTGAAGAAATCCATGCCGTCGGGGATCATCTCGACACATCTTCTGAGCAACCGCATGAAGTCATTAACGCTATAGTTGAAGAGCTCCTCAAAATGATTCACGGCGCCTGTATTCAAAACGGGCGGCGCTAAAGAAGATGTCGCTGGTGGAAGAGCGGTACTCACTGGAGTTGAAGAAGAGGAAGCCTGTCCCTGTACCAGGTTCATGACATGCAGAGCCAATAAGGCCAACGCAGATCTGGCGGAGCTAGGAACCTGAGAGGAAGCGACGCTAGTGTGGATCGCTTGAGCAGTACCACCGACAGGAGAAGAGGAGGGAGTGTTTCCACCAGAAGCTCCCCCAGTTGCGGAAGTAGCTTCAAACGAGAACTTCAAATTATCCTCATCTCCTGCTGGAAAACTTGAAGCTGGAAGAGTTACAGGTGTCTCGACAGCCATTATGATAGAAGGCATTGATATTGCTGGTCAAGGAGCAGAAGGTGCACCAGAGACCACTGGGAAGGTCTCTGTGGAGCAGACCGGTGGTGTTGGAGACGGCATACTGGGAGACGGTGTAGCCTCTTTTGTAGCGGCCGCAATAATAACTTCTGTTCTTTCATCACTCCCAAGTTCATCAATGGGAGGAATTGATGAGGAAATTGGACATGTGGTCAGCGTGAAATAATCAGCGTCAAACTCACTGGCAGAGCTACCCAAACCACCCACTGAGCCAGTAGCGCCCAAATAGTCCACCTTGTCATCGGACTCCACCTGGGTAGTTGAGTGCATCGGCGAGAGGAGATGACTGCCTGCATCAGGAAACAGGTAAATGGTGTTATAAAGTAAAAATAACAGACAAAAGACAAAATATTAAGAGCCATACCTGGAGATACAAGTCCAGTTGTCGGACTTGAAGGGGGAGCTGCCGTCGTTTCCAACAGCGTACCCGTCTCGCTACCCAGTGGTTGCGCCGCAGGGTGCTCAACAGGCTATACGGTCGGAGGAGCCGAAACCTCGGGAACACTTGGAGCTCCAACAGGTCCACTCTCCCCTGCCGGCGCTGGAGATAGAGTTGAAGCCAGCAGATCCGAAGCAAACTTGATAGCCACTTCTTGGGGGGCTATTAAAGTTCCCGGAGCCAACTTCTGCTTCTTGGCAGGTCTTTTCTTTGGGGCACCACGGCGTTTGAGAGTCGGGCTCCAGGGTTGAGTAACGACAGGTTGGGGAGCACCTCCAACATCAGGGTTGTCATCATCATTATTATTATCATCATCATCGCTAGACTCGCTGACGTCTGAAGGTTCAGTCGCAACGCCAAGGAATTCCTCCATTCCTTTTATCCTTACTCTCGAAGCACCCTGGCGGCTAATGTAGAAAGTCTCAATCTCCTTGCAACAGCTTCGGTTGAGGGAGAAATGAGGCACATCAGTATTTGCGATGCGATATCATGTGCAAAAGCTGAGAGTCATAGCCAATTTTGGCAACTTCTGTGGAAGAGCAAATTCAGCTCCGGTCCCGCCAGCTGCGACATGAAACCAGCCGCGGGCACCCTCGTACAAGTTCCCCTCATGGACAAGATTCTTGCTTGGATTACCCACATAGAGTTGGGAGTATCCAAATTGGCGAGCAAAACGACTCGGGATGTACGGTTCGATAAGACATTTACTATCTTGACGATATACCAGATGCCCGGGCCGAATATTGAGAAGCCACCAGAAAGCCCCTGAGGATAAGGCAGTAAAATTGTTTGCTCCTACAGTATCCTTCAACTTCAATCCGTATCCTCCACCAGAAAAGTCGGGGAAGCACCTGAAAATCTCATAGTTCTGGTGTTGTCGGAGAGTCTTACGGATTTGGGACATATAGTATTGTTGCCATGAGGAACGTTCATATAGTTCCACAAGATAACACTTGTCACCTGAGCGGCGTGAAGCAGTACTCATCAGAGATGGACAGTGTAAAACGAGCCATGCCATCAGATTAGTGTAAGGAAGCTCCACCCTTGGGTTCGGAGTCTTCATTTGTGTAACGCCCCACTTCCTGTAGTGTAGAAAGCTGGAACGTTCGGCGTCGAATGATAACTCGACGAGCCTCAAACAAAATATTACAGTCACCATTTACAATTTAATATGAATAACATTCAGAAACTAAATGAAATTTTTCTTTATCAAAACAAAGCGATAATAAATTCCCTCAAAATAAGATTAACAAATGTCACCACAGTTAAATTATTTCAAAATAAAAGAAAAGGACTGTCTCGCATAAACTTAAATAAAGTGTCATCAGCACTTATTACATTTTTTTTTTTAAAAGAAAGCAGTTAACCAAAGGAAGTAATCACTCCTGCAGATCCGCTTGTTCCTTAAAATATGCCATATCATGTCCTGTATCTGGAGGATCTACTTCTTCATAAAGGTCTGCATCTGGTCATGCATAACCAGGATCATCAGTAAAGCGATCTCATATAAAACATAAAAGGATAGCAATGATAACTCAATGTCAGAAACAGTTATGCAAATAAAAAAAATGGAAGGCTCTACGTGGTAATCATTATTGTGTTTATTTTTATTATTTCAGTTAATGTCTTTTAATTATGATATTTGAAAATTCAGAAAATATGAATATAGCTGGTCTGAACGCATCCCCGTCTACCCCCGGGAAAACGGAACAGTAAGTTGATCGGAGCCTATCCCGATCCTCCCAAAAATGGGAAACAGTGGCGCAGTAAGTTGATCGGAGCCTATCCCGATCCTCCCATAATGGGAAATAGTAGCACAGTACAGTTACGTTCAGCCATCTAATTCATACAAACCTAAATTTTCCCCCAAATCCCCAATGTATATCAAGTTCGGTGTTAATTATCAATTTCAATATAAATTTATGATTTCAGTAAATTTCAGTTCAGTATGTAGATTAGTGATAATAATTAGAGTTCAGTGAACAGTAACAATATCAGTGACAATATAACGTTGCGGTAATTTAATTATCTATCACCAATCTTATACAGTAACAATTTGCATTTATACGGTGTCTTATCATACCTTGTATTAGTATTATTTTTCCTTTCTTTTCAAGATATAACAAACAACTGGAATTAAAACTTATAAAATCGCATGTTGGATTTTATGCATATTTATGAAATATAGAAACATGTCGCTTTTATTTAATCACCCCCTTTTTTTTCTATATGTCCGCGAATTCGGATAGCAATAGCAGTTATATGCATAAGATTTGGATATCTCTAAACGCGCATCATATGTCGTACAGGAAGTGATTTACAACATAGGGGGGGAATGGTGCTCATTGGAAAATGTGTGTGCACAAAGAAAATTCCTCAATTCCAGCCAATGCAGTATCATGACTTGGGGGTGGTTCTAAGCGTACACCCTATTATCAATAATAAAGTGATTTACAACATAAGGGAAGAAGGTGCTCACGGATAGTGATGTGTGCGTTTAGAGGTCCCAAAACTAGCCAACACAAACCCCTTGGATTGAGGGTATTGCTAACTGCGCACCACATGATGGGTAGTAGTGGTTACAACATGGGGAAAAAGGGTGCTCGCGTGCGCATTTAGAATTTCCAAAAAAACTAGGGCCCTAGCCAATGGAATTGGGGAAAGTCTAAATGGACACTGCCAAAAAAAATATGGTGGCTTACAACAAGGGAGGAAAAATGGGCTCACAAACAAGTAGGTGTGCATGTAGAAATTTCCAAACCATACATCAAAGCCTGGTTTGTTTGCCTAGCTTTCGCAACCCAAACACAGGAAGGGGGAGAAAAGGTGAGGGAGCAACGGAAACGCGAGCAGAAGCGGGGAAAAGAAGAAGCATAAGCGTAAGGTGTAGAAGGAGTACCACCGCAAGCGAAGCGGAAAGTGAAGAAGAAGCGCGAGCCCAAGCAGAAACCGAGGCGGAAGCAGGAAGATGAAGAAGAAACGCAAGTGGGAGCGGAAGGTGAAGAAGAAGCACAAGCAGATGCGGAAACGGAATGTGAAGAAGAAGCACAAGTAGATGCGGAAGAAACCAAGAACCATGAAGTCTGTCACCTAAAGGAAACAACTTCCCTTGGCCAATTACTGGACATATTTGCCAAGGTTGAATGAAAATTAGTGATGTTCTCTCTCTCAATGGCTGCCAAAAATGCCTCGCAATTTAAATGCAACTACAGACAGTCCAATGAGAACATGCTTTTGGGTAGAATCAAAACCAAAAATAATAGATGGGGATACCAAGAGCAACTCATCATCATCCCTGAGAAGGGAGAGTTTGAAGGTGGGCAACTCTAAAAGCACGCCCCAATTTCTAAGAGAACAATATACTCTAAACAAAATCTTGAAATATGCCTGATCAGGTAAGACATCCATCAACAATATTTTCTCCAACAACAGGTTTGACTCCCAAGACCCTTCCTTCCTGCCTTAAAGAATTGGGTTATGAATTTTAGATTTGGAATTAGATTTGGATATGAACTTGGATTCAGATATGTGTTTTACCTCTGGAGTTGGAAAAGGATTTTGGATCTAGAATTGGAAATGGATTGAAGGGCAAAGAGGGAACGTCGAGCTGGCTCATATATCTCTGTTCAAAAGACAACAAGATGGTGATTTGGCTTGCAAGTTGATTAATTTTGTACCAATTTAGCATAACTGTTTCCACTTTGGCCCAAAAAAAAAATGGGAGAAAAATTTAACCAGCAATTATAAATGAGAAGGGAAATTCTTAAGGCACACTTAAAATTTCTAAGGGCATAATATCAAAAATACCAATCCAATCGCAGACTAATCCTTTATGCGGTCAAATCGTACAAAACTCAAACTGTAAGCCCAACTCTACTCCAATCTATAAACCTCATAGGCATCGATGAAATTTATCCTAATGACAATTTATTTGACTGCCTAATCAAGCAAGCTGACAATGGTGAAAATTCAAATTTTATTCTTTGTCAAATATACCTTCGCCTGCAACAAATTAATATAAATATTCTAATCAATCGCAATTGTAAAATTCATAGAACTATCTTTAACAATATCTATAGGACTATTTTCGATTTATTATTTAAGCATCTAAATAAAATAGGAACTATATAAAGAACAAGCATAGCATGTTAAGTGAGTTTAAAAACTCACTTTTGGCTGAGTCGTTCCCCTTCCTTGCTTCCGCTCTTCTTCTTCCCGTACGTCCTGCAAGCGTTCTAATTTCTCAGCGTTCCAGAAGAGAGATGAGAATGAGGTTTTGGATTAAGATATAGCCTACTTAGTTGAGATCCAATAAAAATATTTTTTTTTTGTTAAGATTTGATTTCCTTTCAACTATTTAGATTTCTATCCGATTTTTTCTCAACTATTCAGATTTATATCCAAACAAATCCCAATATATATTTATATTTATTATTATTATTATTATTTTCAGATTTTTTTTTTCATATCAAAAATTTGAAAAAAAATGGTCGTTACAATTTGAACGATCTCCTTCAACTTGCCTTTCCCTTTTCCTTTGCCCTTATTGGCAGGGATGAAGTCATTGCAGAGTGTCCGCAATCCATACTGTAGATTGCACACCATGGCGGGAAGAAGTCCGAAAGGTCGGCCGTATGCAAGGAGAACTGCTGTGTTGCTAATGGAGCCCATTGCCGTAGCGGGTTTCGGTCTACCGAAACGGGTCCAAAACCGGCCCAAACCCATTATGATATAATATATATATGGGGTGTGGTACTAGGGTTTTGATTAAGCTGAAAAATTGGTGCCGAAATTAAAAGAAACAAAGGAGGCGGCTGTTTTAAGTTTGCCTTGGAAGAGAGAACAAAATAGGCGGGCCTGTAGCAATTATTTTTTGCCAAAGTATTTATTCTTTCTATGAGAGGCGGCTGCAATTATTTTGATAATTGCTGTTCAGTTTTTCGGTGGCTGCTTCTTTCGGCTGAAAGCAAAAAAGAAGGAGAAAAGAAGGCGTGGACTTCTTTTGGGATTCTTCTTCGGTGGCCGAAGCAAAGAGGTAAATCACTGCAACAAGAGGTTAGGGTTTGATCTCAAAATCTTGTGTGATTTCTGTGTTTTCTCTTGTGGTTGAGAACTAGAATATTGTAATCCTCTTTTGATATAGTGGAAGTTTTTCGATTGGTCCCCGTGGACGTAGGCATATTGTCGAACCACGTTAAATCTGTGTGTTCTCTATCTCTGCTATTTTTCTCTTCGGTTAACTATTTGATTCCGCTGGTTGTTGCATTAGTATTATTCCGCTATCTTTTGCTAACATGCTGGATATACCACAGTCATTGCAATTGTTTCTTTGGGCAGCGACGGCACGACACATCTCTTCAGCCACAGCATCAAGAATCCAGCAATAAGGCTTCTGTTGGACACCGGGGACTGAGCCTGATAGTGGTAGCTCTTGAATGAGATACCAGGACCAAATCCACCTTCGTTGCATTCAGTAGTATAAAGCGTTAGCCGGGTCTTGGCAATGCGGCGCTCAATCTCTGTGATATAGACAGGAGGGTGACCATGGACAGTCGTTGAACTATCCTTAGAATTCAAATTGGCGAAGAGGTAATCAGCCCATTTCTTGTGGCCGATACCTTGATTACGCACACCTGCTAAGTCAGCACAGATGCGGTAGTGGCACATCATCTCCCAGTATGTGGCATAGATGCGCTCGTCCTTCGCCAATAGTATGTCAGCTCCTCAGTGGTAGGGATGTACTCCTCGTAGGGGACTTCGCCCATTGAGAGCCCAGAGACTTCAAACATCTCGTGGAGAGCAAACCCTAGCTCACCCACTGGTGTAAAAGAGTGCAGGTCTCGGAGTTATACATCTCCAGAAAGCAGAAAAAGTGATATGCACTCTGAGAGAACCCGAATTGGACGTTCCTAATGGCCTTGTACAGACCAATCTCCTTCAAGATGGGTTCATGAGAATCCAACATGTACTGAACAAGGCGGGCCTACCACATGTTGCCAGAAGAATAAACCCAGCCAGGCATCCTAAAGTCGCTGGCCGGGTACTGACCATCCTTCGCCAGGAAGTCACTTAAAAAAGTTCTTGCGCGGATTGGAACTTCTCCTACTGGGAGCTCCTTGCCAAGACGGCCTGGAAGCAAACCAGTAATGCATCTGGAGGGACCATCTTGATAAACCCCTTGTGCACCAAATTTGCCCGTTGGGACGCCATCTTGCTCTTGAGTTAGTCCCCACTTTAACTCCCGAGGCATCGCCAGCCTCTGAAGATAGACCAGGGGATAGTTACGATCCATCCCAGGCAGAAACATTAAAGCTTCACCAGAGTTATGCAGCCACATGCAGTCCTCTTCAAACAGGATCACATCTGATTGCTCCATCTGGTCCCCAAAGAGAAACGCGGGCTTATCTAGTGCTTCTCTGTTCACATCTTCGAAAGCTGCATCAGTGATGATCTCGCGTGCAGTAGTAGGATGGTATTTGATCAATTTTTCCCTACGGTCTCTCAAGTTAGGGTTATATGCAGCCAAGATCATGGTGAAGCAAAATTGAGCTGATGGATCAGAACCACCAGCAAAGCAAAGCAGTTCTTATGGGGAAGAGCTTCCGCCGAGTACCCTACTGCAAGAAGAAAAATCAGAGTTAGAAAAGTTTCTATAAAACAGAAAATTTTTCTAAAGTATGGAAGCGCGAAACTAAAATAGCGCCGCGCGACGCTAAAGATTAGACCGCGCAGAAGTTAAAAGAGCCTCGCGGTTCCACGCGACTGCTACTCAAAAGAGTCTCGCGTTTCCACGCGACTGCTACTCAAAAGAGTCTCGCGTTTCCACACGACTGCTAATAAAATAGCCTCGCGTTTCAATGCGACTGCTGCTTAAAATAGCCTCACGCCTCAAAACGCGAGGATGACGCGATAGCTTAGCGTAAGAAGAAAGCCAGAGGCTTTTCTTCTTCTCCAAGCCTTGCGGCCAGAGTACGGCGATCTCGCCGATGAAAGAAGTGATCGATCAGTTAAAATCAAATCAAATCACTCTAGAAATATTCTAAAGAGTCTTAATAGAAAGATTCTTACCCCCAATAGGCGAAACGTGGGCTGGCGCGTCGCTGCCATGGCCGCTGCCACCACTGCTTACGCCAGTCGCCGATGATGGAGCTGCACGAGAAGTAGCACGGGTCTTGGGCTCCATTTCTCAAAAAGTCGAGGAAAATCGATGGGAAATTGGGAGAAAATCGGTCGGAGAACGCTCGGGTCGCCTGAGCTCTGATCGTCTGAATCTCTAGGGTTTCTGGAAAATTCTCAAGTGAAGTGAGAAGAAAAGGAATAGAGATTTCATTTAAATGAGGGAAACCGCCTCTTGGAATTCGGCGCGAGTTTCAGAGAAGAAAACTGACCAGTTTCTCCAAAATGCAGAGCTATTAGCCTCGCGTAATGATGGAAAACGCAAAGATATTAACTCCGCGCTACTCTGCGCAACTCCGCAAAACGCGAAGATAACTTGGTATTTTAGCTTCGCGTTCTCATGAAAATCTTGAATTTTTGGTTAAGTTAAAGATGATCCTTATCCGATTACTTTAGGTATTAATGATCTAAGTTACGCAGATGAGTCTTAGATTATTTTACCAGAATTATTAACCATCTATTTGTTGAGCAAGCAAGATTCTTGAAGCCGACAGATAGAGAGGAAAATAATTTGTCTTTATTTATAAAAGAAGAGATTACAAAGAAGGAGTTATAGCTCTCCCGAAAAGCTTCTACATATTCATCGACTCATCAATAACCTAACGGTGAGATTCCTCCGCGGGGAGTTGAAGTTCAATTCCATGGTTCACATACAAGAGATCTCCTCTGCAAATGTCAACTAGGATATGTCATCTGAAATGAAGCACAAGTTGAATTTGAAGCACTGCAAGCCCTTAGATGATCATCTCCATGGCTTTGGAAAGCAACAGAGATTGTCATCTAACAGAAATGATCCTCAAGAAAACTTAATGGGCTACCGCAGAGTTCTTGTAACTCCTTCAAAAGGAGCCAGAGCTTGAAAACTGCAACTATGTTGTAAAGCATATGCTTCTGGCTTTCTTAGAGTTACTTTCATTGATGAAGATCGGTGCATAACCTGCTTTTGAAGATATATCAGGGAGAAGCTACATCCCAAGTCATCAGATTGAACCCGGTTCACTGCAAAAAAAGAATCAGGAGTTCCACAAAAATTTGGAAAATCTTCTAAGTATAAGAACGCGGAGCTAAACTAACTTCGCGTGCAGATGAAATGGCCTCGCGTTTTAAAACGCAGAGGATGACGCGATAACTTCGCGTGACAGAGTTTTTCTCTGCCTTTTCCCTCTCTTTCATAGCCTCGCGTTTCAACGCGACTGCTAGTCAAAATAGCCTCGCACTTCAACGCGACTGCTAATCAAAATAGCCCCGCGTTTCAAGCGCGAGGATGACGCGATAACTTCGCGTAGAGAAAGATCAGAGTTCCTCTCTGACTTCTCCTTCTCCTTCAAGCCTTACGGCCGGAGAACGGCGATCTCGCCGGTAAAGTAAACAATTGGCCGGATTAAACCGAGCCAAAACATCTCAGAATGGTTCTTAGAAGACCAAGAGTTAAGGTTTTTACCTTCGAAAGACGCTGCATAGACTGGTTCGCCGTCGCGTCTACTTCCACGGCCGCTGACATTAACGCCAGCCAACTTACGAAAAGCCAAACTCTTCTGGAGCGACATCCTAATGATGAAAATCAATGGAGAATTGAACGAAGATTAGTTGAAGATCATTCGTCAACATAAGTCGCTCGATTGCCGGAGTTGCCTGAGCTCTGAGCTCTCAGAAATTCTTCGGGTGAAATGAAGAAGAAGATGAGCCGAGAGCTCTATTTAAACAGGATTTCCGCCGCTTGGTATTCAGCGTAGAAATTCGAGAGTAATTAATGAAATAATTACTCATTTCACTGAAAATGAAGTGAAGTTGATTAGCTCCGCGTAAGCGAGCATAACGCGAAGGAGACTTGGTATTCTAACTCCGCGTTTCAGTTTAAATATCCAAAGTATTTCAAAATTTGCTAAATTCTAAGCCATTTTGAAAACTTTGGAGGGGGTTCGGTTGGCAGTGAAAATTTCTGAATAAAAAGAGTTTTCCACAACAGAACGCGGAGCTAATCCATAGCTCTGCGTTTAGCTATTTTTAGCCTGGCATTTGAGTAAAACGCGGAGATGATCAATAGCTCCGCATTAGCTCCGCGCACTAGTTATTTAGCGCCGCGTTTTGATGTGATTAAAGCTCCGCGTGAGCAGATAACCAGAATCTCAAATTGATTGAGATTATGATTTGGGCTTATCAATATTTAATATTGATTTCTATCTGATTTAGAAGTCAAGTCCAATCAGAATTCTAAATCAAGAGATTTAAATCAATATTAAATATTGATGGGAATCCTTGATGAGAGCAAATTCTATTCAGATAGAAACTCTCAAATCATCCTGAGGATATAAATACCTTCTTGGTAAAACCCTAAGAGGGGGCCTTTTTTCGGCTTTAGTCTTTTTTTTGGCAGCTGAAATCTTCTTGGTGATCCTTTGGTAATTCAAGTACGCGAGAGAGCCTTGAAGCTTTTTGTGATCGTCTTTCTCAGCATCTCAGAGAATCTAAGTTAAGCACAGAGCCTTGGATTCGTGAAGAGCAAAGACCAAGAAGATCGTCTACAGTCGGCCGATATCTTTAAAAGAGAAGAGTTCAACGTACCGATCGTCCAAAGGAACTACTTGACAGATCCCATCGCCACTGATCCCACACAACATATTATAAAAGAGAGAGATTGAACTATAAAATCCTCTCGTTTGTTCTTCTTTATATCTTGTTCACTTCCATTGTAATTTAAGTTAATTCGATGGAAGGAAGCAAAGAAACTTTTGCGGCGAACATCAAGTTTTTGGCGCCGTTGCCGGAGATCGACGGTGTATTTTTTGCTTTTTCTGACGTTTTACGGGTTAACAGTGTATGTTTAGTGTGCAGGGAATATAAAGTGCAGATACAGGAAGACAAAAAGGATCGAAGAAACCTCAGAACTGTGTTGCAGAAACCAGAGAGTCATAATCTCTAGTTTGACCGCTATTCAGCGGCCAAAACCGCTATTTAGCGGTCAAAGAGGTACATCTGAGTCCCAAAGTTTCTCCAGTTCTGTATTTTGGTTCCCTAGTTTTGTAAAAAAATACAAAAAAAAAATTATTAGGAAAAGTAGGAATGACATTTTTATTTGATCATATCTATTCCACCGTTTTATCTCTCCACCATACCCCACTTCTTGCATTAGTTTAGGTAATTCACGCATATACTCACAGTCGTTGGTTCATGCCACATTGGACCCGTGATCAATTTGGTCGATTTGTGAGATCAGATTTGTTCATGGGAGCCAAGATGGACCAACCGATCTCGATCCTTATGGATCGATGTTACCCGTTGCGCACATCTCTTCCATCATGCATAAAACTTCCACACGCAGTGGGTAATCACTATGAGTTGAAGCCGCAGTACATAAATATGCTTCCTAAATTCACTGGTTCTGATTCAGAAGATGCATTTCTCTTTATCAGTGAATTTCAGGAAGTATGCGTAA
Source organism: Dracaena cambodiana (assembly GCA_036321105.1). Lineage (NCBI taxonomy): Eukaryota > Viridiplantae > Streptophyta > Magnoliopsida > Asparagales > Asparagaceae > Dracaena > Dracaena cambodiana. Next base: position 63,900,792 of record JAYEPQ010000002.1, read on the forward strand.
TGATAAAACTGCAGCACTTATCGGAGGACGTAATTAAACTCCGCTTCATCCCCTTTGCACTTAAGGATAATGCCAAGATGTGGTTGTACAGTATGCCTACTGATTCAATCACTACTTGGGATGAATTCGTTACGGTGTTTCTTAAGAAGTATTATCCCACGCATAAGACGGCAAGGATACGAAACCAAATTATTCAATTCCGTCAAGTGCGGGGAGAGCCCTTCTAAAAATATTTGGAACGGTTCAAGGACTTATTAGGTCAGTGCCCCCATCATGCGATAGAAAAGTGACGGTTGTGTCAAATCGTGTACGAAGGACTCGATTACACATCCAAAACTCTTCTTGAGTCCATGTGTCAGGGGAGTTCATGAGAAAGAATGAGGATGAAGCATGGGACTTTCTTGAGGATATATCGTGGAAGACTATGCAGTGGAAGAGTCCCACTGAGAAGCCCAGTGAACTTTTGCGCATAAAGGTGGGATCCATAACATCGACAGCTCTATAGCTGTCAAAACTAAGATTGAGCCCTTATGAGAAGAATTGAGGCATTGGAGACTCCTAGTGTTCCACCGGTGAGTCAGGTAAATCAAATTCAAGTTCTCACATGCTTGTTCGTCGCAAAAGTTTCTTCGCTTCCTTCCATCGAATAAGCTTGAATTACAATGAAAGTGAACAAGAGATAAAAAGAACAAACGAGAGGATTTATATGTCAATCTCTCTCTTTTACAATAGTTTCGTGGGATCTGTGGCGATGGGATCTATAGTAGTTCCTTTGGACGATCGGTACGTTGAAATCTTCTCTTTTAAAGATATCGGCCGAATATAGATGATCTTCTCTGGTTTTGATTTGTTCAAGGCTCTCTCGCGTAACTCGAACTTCTCAAGAACTCCAGAAAGAAGATGGTGATTTTCTCTGATCTTCACGAACTCAAGGCTTTATGCGTAACTTGAATTCTCCAAGATTTCAGAAGATGATCAGCAAAGGCTTCAAGGCTCTCTCGCGTACTTGAATTGCCAAAGGATCGATAGGAGACTTCCGATGCCAAAAAAAAAAGAAGCAGACCTTTTCTAGGGTTTCACCAGGAAGGTATTTATAGCCCCAGGTTAATGCAAGAGTTTCTATCTAAATAGAACTCGCATTCATCAAGGATTCTAATCAAATATCTTAGTTTTGATGGAATTCTGATTAGACTTGATTCGGATATTTAGATAAGCCCAAAATCATAATCTCAATCAATTTGAGATTCTGGTTATCTGCTTACGCGGAGCTTTAATCGCATCAAAACGCGGCGCTAAATAACCAAAACGCGGAGCTAACGCGGAGCTATTGATCATCTCCGCGTTTTACTCAAACGCGAGGCTAATACAAGCCAGACTGCGGAATCAACGCGGAGCTATTAAATATCTCCGCGTTTTATTCAAATGCAGGGTTAATGTAACCAAACGCGGGGCTACTGAATTAGCTCCGTGTTCTGTTGTGGAAATCCTTTTAACTTAGAAATTTTCACTGCCAACAGAACCCCCTCCAAAGTTTTCAAAATGGCTTAGACTTTAGCAGATTTTGAAATACTTTAGATATTTAAACTGAAACGCGGAGTTAGAATACCAAGTCTATCTCGCGTTACGCTCACTTACGCGGAGCTAATCAGCTTCACTTCGTCTTCAGTGAAATGAGTAATTACGTCATTAATTACCCTGAGTTTCCACGCCGAATACCAAGCGACGAAAATTCTGTTTAAATAGAGCTCCCGGCTCATCTTCATCTTCATCTCATCCGAAGAATTTCTGAGAACTCGAGTGACTCACGAATGATCTTCAACTGATCTTCGTTCAATTCTCTACAGGATGTCTCTCCAGAAGAGTTTGGCTTTTCGCAAGTTGGTCGGCGTTGATGGCAGCAGCCGTGAAGGTAGACGCGACGGCGAACCAGTCTATGCAGCATCTTCCGAAGGTAAAAACCTCATCTTCTGGTTTTCTAAGAACCATTCTGAGATATTTTGGCTTGATTTTAATCTAGACGATTGCTTATCTTGTCGGCGAGATCGCCGTTTTATTGTGTCATCCCTGAGCTTGAAACGCGGGGCTTTACTAGTAGTCCCAATGAATCCGCGAGGCTATCTTTGATTAGCAGTCGCGATGAATTGCGAGGCTATCTTTGATTAGAAGTCGCTAGGAATTTGAAAGAGAAGGAAAGAGCATAAAGAAATCTTGTCCCCCTTTACGCGAAGTTATCGCATCATCCTCTGCGTTTAAAGTGCGAGGCTATTTCTTCAACTGTGCGCGGAGTTAGCTTAGCTCCGCGTTTTCATTCTTTTGGAAACTATGTTCCTTTTGCAGTAAGTCCAGTCCTTTCTGAAGAGGAATGTATGTGGGTCCATCGATCTTCATCAGCAGAAGTGACTCTAAGGAAGTCAGAAGCATATGCTTTACAACATAGTTGCAGGTTTCAAGCTCTGGCTCCGAGAGATAAACTCCTGAAGGAGCTGTAAATAAGGAACTGCAGCACTTGCAGTGCAGAATTGCAGCACTTGGAGTTCAGAATTGCGCTTCAGTGCAGCACTTTCCTTTCCTCTCGTGCTTCATTTCGGATGACAGATCCTAGTTGACATTTGCAGAGGAGATCTTTTGTATGTGAACCAGGAAACTGAGCTTCAACACCCCGTAGAGAAATCTTGAATTCTTTTGCATGTGAACCAGGGAACTGAGCTTCAACACTCCGTAGAGAAGTCTTACTGTTCAGTTATTGATAAATTGATCATGTAAAAAGCTTTTGGGAGAGCTATAACTCCCTCTTTGTAATCTTTCCTTCTTTTATAAATAAAGGCAAATTATTTTCCTCTCTATCTGTCAGCTTCAATAAACTTGCTTGCTCAACAAATAGATGGTCAATAATTTTGGTAAAATAGTCTAAGGCACTTCTGCGTAACTTAGACTGATAATACCCAAACGATCGGATAATGATCATTTTAATTTGGCCGAAAATCCAAGTTCTTTATGAGAACGCGAGGTTAAGATACCAAGTTATCCTGGCGTTTCGCGGAGTTAAATAACTTCGCGCGCTGAGTGGTTGCACAGAATTGCGCGAAGCTAAGTGACTTCGCTTTTTCAATATCACCACGTAGGATTATCTGCTTCGCGTTTTAGGGAGTAACTGATTAGTCATTTTCTCCGAAATCCGCGTCGAACTCTAAGAGGCGGTTTCCCTCTTTTAAATAAAATCTCTATTCCTTTTCTTCTCATTTTTCTTGAGAATTTTCCAGAAACCCTAGAGATTCAGGCGATCAGAGCTCAGGCGACCCGATCTTCTTCCGATTTTCAGTCAACTTTTCTCAACAATGGCACCCAAGACTCGTGTTACTTCTCGAGCAGCTCCATCATCGGTGATTGGCGCAAGCAGTGGTGGCGGCAGCCAAGGCAGCGACGCGCCAGCCCACATTTTGCCTATCGGGGATAAGAATCTCTCCATCGAGACTCTTTAGAACATTTCTAGAGTGATTTGGCTTAAATTTAACTGATCAATCAACTATTTTACCGGCGAGATTGTCGTACTCCTGCCGTAAGGCTTGGAGAAGAAGAAAAGTCTCTGACTGCCTTCTTACGCGAAGTTATCGCGTCATCCTCGCGTTTAAAGCGCGAGGCTATTTTAAGTAGCAATCGCGCTAAAAACGCGAGGCTATTTTAAGTAGCAATCGCGCTGAAAACGCGAGACTATTTTAAGTAGCAGTCGCACTGAAAACGCGAGGCTATTTTAAGTAGCAGTCGCACTGAAAACGCGAGGCTATTTTAAGTAGCAGTCGCGCTAAAAACGCGAGGCTATTTTAAGTAGCAGTCGCGCTAAAAACGCGAGGCTCTTTTAAGTAGCAGTCGCGCTAAAAACGCGAGGCTATTTTAAGTAGCAGTCGCGCTAAAAACGCGAGGCTATTTTAAGTAGCAGTCGCGCTAAAAACGCGAGGCTATTTAAGTAGCAGTCGCGCTAAAAACGCGAGGCTATTTTAAGTAGCAGTCGCGCTAAAAACGCGAGGCTCTTTTGAGTTCTGCGCGGTCTAATTTTTAGCTTCGTGCGGCGCTATTCTTAGCTTCGCGCGTTCTAATTTTTAGCTTCGCACGTCCATACTTAGAGAATTTTTTCTGTCTTATGGAAACTTCTCTCACTCTGGTGTTTCTTTGTGCGGTAGGGTATTCGATGGAATCTCTTCCCCACAAGAATTACTTCGGCTTTGCTGGGGGTTCTGATCCCTCAGGCCAATTCCGTTTCACTACTATCCTGCCCTCGTACAAACCAGACCCGAAGGATCGCAAGGAGAAGTTGATCAAATATCATCCCACCACTACGCGAGAAATCATAATTGACGCAGCCTTCGAAACTGTGAATAGAGAGGCGATGGAGAAACCCGCCTTCCTCTTCGGAGACCAGATGGATCAATCAGATGAGATCCTTTCTGAAGGGGAACGTGTTTGGCTATATAACATAGGCGAAATGTTGATGTTTTTGCCTAGAATGGATCGTAGCTATCCTCTGGTCTATCTTCAGAGGCTGGCAATGCCTCGGGAATTAAAATGGGGACTGACTCAAGAGCAAGACGGCGTCCCAACGGGCAAATTTGGTGCAAAAGGGGTTTATCAAGACGGTTCCCCCAGATGCATTACTGGCTTGCTTCCAGGCCGATTTGGCAAGGAGCTTCCAGTGGGAGAAGTCCCATTTCGTGCCCGAACTTTCTTAAGTGAGTTCTTGGCGAAGGATGGTCAGTACCCGGCTAGCGACTTCAGGATGCCTGGCTGGGTTCATTCTTCTAACAATATGTGGTGGGCACGCCTTGTTCAGTACATGCTGGACTTTCATGAGCCCATTTTAAAGGATATTGGCGTGTATAAAGCCATCAGGAATGTCCAATTCGGGTTTTTCTAGAGTGCTTATCACTTTTACTGCCTCTTGGAGATGTATAACCCTGAAACCTGTACTTTCTTTACTCCAGTGGGTGAGCTAGGGTTCGCTCTCCACGAGATGTTTGAGATTTCTGGGCTCTCGATGGGCGAAGTCCCTTACGAGGAGTATATCCCTACCACTGATGAGTTGAACATACTACTGGCGAGGGATGAGCGCATCCATGCCACATACTCGGAGATGATGTGCCATTATCATATCTGCGCTGACTTGACGAGTGCGCGTAATCACGGTATTGGCCACAAGAAGTAGGCCGAATATCTCTTTGCCAACTTAAATTCTAAGGATAGCTCGGCCATTATCCATGGTCATCCACCCATCTATGGCTCAGAGATTGATCACTGTATTGCTAAGGGCCGCCATCTATTATATTATACCACTGAATCCAATGAGAATGGATACGGTCCCGGTACTTAATTTAAGAGCTATCACTATCAGGCCCAACTTCCGATCTCCAACAGAGGTCTCATTGCCGGGTTTTTGATGTTGTGGCTCAAAAGATGCGTCGTGCCGTCATTGCCCAAGGAAGCTATTGCAATGACCGTGGTATATCCAGCGGTTCTTCTTGCATACGGCCGACCCCTTGGACTCCTTCCCGCCATGGTATGCAATTTGCAATATGGACTGAGGGTGCTCTGTCGTGATTTCCTCCCTACTATTAAAGTCAAGGAGAAAGGAAACGGCAAGTCGAAGGAGACTGCCCAGCCGAAAACTCCAAACCCTAGGGTGGAGATGCCCTACGCCTATTTGATGGCGTGGCTTGTCTTGCACTGTCCCTCCTTAATGAGTGCACCAGAGCGTCGTTCGGGCGAAAAGTGCTTCCTTGTAGAACTGTATGAACGTTCTTCATAGAGGCAGAATTATATGTCCCAGATTCGGAAGACTCTTCGTAGCTTTCAGAATTACGAGATCTTCCGGTGTTTTCCTGACTTTCCTGGCGGAGGATATGGGACAAGGCTGAAAGATGCCGTGGGAGCAGATAAGTTCACTACTTTATCTGCAGGAGCGTTCTGGTGGCTTCTCAACATCTGTCCCGGACACTTGGTGTATCGTCAAGATCTCCAGTGTCAGATCGAGCCATATACTCCGAGTCGCTTTGCTCGCCAATTTGGATATTCTCAACTCTATGTGGGCAATCCAAATAAAGATCTCGCTCACGAGGGGAATTTATACGAAGGCGCTCGTGGCTGGTTTCATTTTGCAGCGGGCGGGACCGAGGCTGAATTCTCCTTGCCCCAGAAGGTGCCAGAACTGGCCATGACCCTCAACTCCTGCAATTGGTTCAATATTGCGAATGCTGACGTGCCCGGCTTCTCTCTCAATCGCAGTTGTTGCAAAGAAATTGAAGCCCTCTATATTAGCCGCCAGGGTGCTTCTAGGGTAAGGATAAAAGGAATGGAAGAATTCCTTGGCGCTGCGGCTGAGCCTTCGGATGTCAGCGAATCAGACGATGATGCCGGTGATGATGATGACAATACTGGTGCTGGTGGAGCTCCTCAACTTGTTGTCAGTCGTTCCCTGAGTCCAACTCTCAAACGCCGCGGTACTTTAAAGAAAAGGCCGGGTAAGAAGCAAAAACTGACACAGGAAACTTTGATAGTCCCCCAAGAAGTGGCTATCAAACTTGCTTCCGACTTATTAGCTTCAGCTGTACCCCCAGCGTTGGCAAGGGAGGATGAACCTACCAAAGCTCCAAGTGTTGCTGAGATTTCAGCTCCTTCGGCCGTAGAGCCCGTGGCAGAACCTGGGGCGCAACTAACGGGTAGCGAGACGGGTACATTGCTAGAAACGACAATGGCTCCTCCTTCAAGTCCGACAACTGGACTTGTATCGCCCGGTATGGCCTTTAGCATTTTATCTTTCGCCTGTTATTTATTTTAACGTAACACTGCTTTTCTGGTCTTCTGAAATGCAGGTGATCAACTTCTTTCGCCAATGCACTCTACTACCCAAGTAGAGTCTGACGATAGAATGAACCATTCCGGCTCCGTTGGCGGTGTGGGTAGCTCTGCTAGTGAGTTTGCGGCTGATTATTCCACACCGGCTCCTGCCTCTGTTTCCTCTTTAATTCCCCCAATTGACGAATTGGGAAGTGACGAGAGAACTGAAATTATTATCGCAGCTGCTGCTAATGAGGCTACACCTTCTCCTAGCATGCCATCTCCAACGCCAGTCTGTTCCACTGAGACATTTCCCACAGTCGTTGGCGTGCCCTCTCAGTCAGCGATTTTAACATCGTCTGTTGTCGTAGCTGCTGAGATATCTGCAACTCTTCCGACTTCAAGCCTTCCAGCAGGGGAGGAGAATAATTTAAAATTCTCGTTCGAAGATGCTTCTCCCACTGGAGGAGTTTCAGGCGAAGTGATCCCATCTTCTCTTCCTGTTGGTGGGAGTACCCAGGTGATCTGTACCAACGGTACTTCGTCTGGGGTCTCCAGTTCTTCCTGATCTGCACTGGCTCTACTGGTCCCCAGTTCTTCCTGATCTGCACTGGCTCTACTGGTCCCCCATATTATGAATTTAGTACAGGGACGGGCTTCTTCTTCTCCAATTCCAGCAACTAATGCTCCCTTACTTACGACACCTTTCTTGGCATTACCTACTTTGCCTACCGACAGTGCAAATCCTCTTGAAAAACTTTTCGGCTTCACCGTCGAGGATTTTATGCATTTGTTAAGAAGATGTGTCGAGATGGTTCTTACTGGCCACGATTTCTTCAACTTTGCACGTCCACTGTTACTCCGCTATTTAGGAAATATCGAAGAATTCGGTGGACAAGATCGAGCAGCTCCATACCGGGCCTGCCTTACAGCCTTAGAAGAGTAGGTGACCACGCTACACACACTCCATCAGGCGGATGTGGAGGCGATCACTGAGATAGAACTGGCGCGGCTTCGGGCAGAATCCTTATCTCAAAGAAATATTTTAAGGCAGCAGGAGGAGAGATGGTCTCAGGAGCTGACAGAGCTCCAGGCCAGTCGGGAATCCGTTCTTGGCGACCTGCAGAGGGTAAACTTCGGAATTGAGGAAAGTCAGGCGGCCATCTCTAAAGCCCAGGAGACGATTGCGAGAGCTCGGGCCACCTTGATAGAAAATGAACTCCGATTAGGAGAATCTGTCAAGAAACGGGAGATGTTGCTTGTCTAGCAGGAGCAGATTCAGCAGGAAGAGATGGCCAGGAACCGTGCTATAGAAGAATCTCGTCAGCAATAACTTACAATAAGTGATGATGAGTTGCGTAGGCAAGCTCAGCAAACCGTGGAGGCTTCTCATCGTAGAAATTTGGACGAGACAATAAACCAATTGAGACTCCTGGGAGGCCAATAGTTTCATCTCTCTTTACGCTTTTATCTTCCTTGTAATAAGAACTTCGTAAACAGGAGAGAGATAACCTTACGATGTTTCTTTGAAATTCTTTTTGTATCTTCACCTTTTTAATAAAGATGATTCTTTTGACTCTTTTATTTGCCGGCTTCAAAACAGATTTGCTTGCCTAACAAATAACCTGTCGTCAAAACGATTTATCTCGGTATCGTTTATGCTCAATTTCTTGAACCGAAATAATAATTAAAGTTTAATATGGGATTTTTAGCAAACCCCCAGCTATTAACGGATTTGATTAGCCTTTACCAACTACCGTTTGAGTTGGGCTAGCCATATTATTCCCCTCAACATGGTGAGTTGTCGAGGAGTACGTTTGGGCTTAAATGCCAAACTTTTCCTCTTCCCTTTACTTTATCGGCGTTGGGCGATTCATACTTTTACCCCAGCATGATGGGTTGGCGAGAAACTCGTTCTCTTCCCATTGCCTAGTTGGCGTTGGGCAATCCATACTTTTACCCCAGCATGATGGGTTGGCGAGAAACTTGTTCTCTTCCCATTGCCTAGTTGGCGTTGGGCAATTCATACTTTTACCCCAGCATGATGGGTTGGCGAGAAACTTGTTCTCTTCCCATTGCCTAGTTGACGTTGGGCAATTCATACTTTTACCCAGTATGATGGGTTGGCGAGAAATTTAATCTCTTCCCGTTGCCTAGTCGGCGTTGGGCAATTCATACTTTTACCCCAGTATGATGGGTTGGCGAGAACTTTAATCTCTTCCCATTGCCTAGTTGGCGTTGGGCAATTCATACTTTTACCCCAGTATGATGGGTTGGCGAGAAATTTAATCGCTTCCCGTTGCCTAGTCGGCGTTGGGCAATTCATACTTTTACCCCAGTATGATGGGTTGGCGAGAACTTTAAACTCTTCCCATTGCCTTTAATCGGCATTAGGTAGTTAATCTCATACTCTTACCCCAGTATGATAGGGTTGGCGAGAAACTGGTTCTCTTCCCATTGCCTAGTCGGCGTTGGGCAATTCATACTTTTACTCCAGTATGATGGGTTGGCGAGAAACTGGTTCTCTTCCCATTACCTAGTCGGCGTTTGGGCAATTCATACTTTTACCCCAGTATGATGGGTTGGCGAGAAACTTGTTCTCTTCCCATTGCCTAGTTGGCATTGGGCAATTCATACTTTTACCCCAGCATGATGGGTTGGCGAGAAACTTGTTCTCTTCCCATTGCCTAGTTGGCGTTGGGCAATTCATACTTTTACCCCAGCATGATGGGTTGGCGAGAAACTTGTTCTCTTCCCATTGCCTAGTTGGCGTTGGGCAATTCATACTTTTACTCCAGTATGATGGGTTGGCGAGAAATTTAATCTCTTCTCGTTGCCTAGTCGGCGTTGGGCAATTCATACTTTTACCCCAGTATGATGGGTTGGCGAGAACTTTAATCTCTTCCCATTGCCTAGTTGGCATTGGGCAATTCATACTTTTACCCCAGTATGATGGGTTGGCGAGAAATTTAATCTCTTCCCGTTGCCTAGTCGGCGTTGGGCAATTCATACTTTTACCCCAATATGATGGGTTGGCGAGAACTTTAATCTCTTCCCATTGCCTAGTTGGCTTTGGGCAATTCATACTTTTACCCCAGTATGATGGGTTGGCGAGAAACTGGTTCTCTTCCCATTGCCTAGTCGGCGTTGGGCAACTCATATTTTTTAGGTCAGAGGCGCTTAATTACACATGCCTAAAAGAAGATTGGGGGTTGTTCAAACTTGAGAACTAAGCACACCAGGTTTTGGGTCAGAGGCGCCAAATTGCGCATGCCCAAGAAAAAGACTGGAGGTGGTTCAAACTTGAGAACCAAACACACCAGGTTTTAGGTCAGAGGCGCCAAATTGCGCATGTCCAAGAAAAGACTGGAGGTGGTTCAAACTTGAGAACCAAACACACCAGGTTTTAGGTCAGAGGCGCACAATGCGCATGCCTAAGAAAAAACTGATGGTGGTTCAAACTTGAGAACCAAACTGGAGGCGGTTCAAGGCTCTCTCGCGTAACTTGAACCGGGTACTCCAAACACACCAGGTTTTAGGTCAGAGGCGCCAAACTACGCATGCCTAAGAAAAGACTGGAGGTGGTTCAAACTTGAGAACCAAACACACCAGGTTTTAGGTCAGAGGCGCCAAACTGCGCATGCCTAAGAAAAGACTGGAGGTGGTTCAAACTTGAGAACCAAACGCACCAGGTTTGGGTCAGAGGCGCCAAACTGCGCATGCCCAATAAAAAGACTGATGGTGGTTCAAACTTGAGAACCAAACGCATCAGGTTTGGGTCAGAGGCGCCAAACTGCGCATGCCCAAGAAAAAGACTGATGGTGGTTCAAACTTGAGAACCAAACGCACCAGGTTTTAGGTCAGAGGCGCACAACTGCGCATGCCTAAGAAAAGAAGACGCGTTTCTCCAGGGTTACTAAGAATAGTATTTCTTTAGAAATTTGCCATTGATTGGCATCATCATCCTGTCGCCGTCTTGATTCATTAAGCGATAGGCTCCACTGGAGTATACTGTCTCCACAACAAACGGTCATTCCCACTTGGGTTCAAACTTACCCTTAGTCTTGTGGGTTAGCACCATTGGCCTTTTGACAGCCAGAACCAAGTCTCCTTGCTTAAAGGTCCTTGGTTTGACGTTCTTATTGAACGTTTGAGATATTCGGGCTTGATACAACTCAATTTATTGTTGAGCCCTGAGACGTTTTTCATCTAACGCCTCTAGTTCTTACAATCTTTGCTAATGGCGTTCTTCTGTCGTCATCTTTGTGGTTAAAGCCACTCTTAATGATGGTATCTGGATTTCAAGAGGCAAGACAGCCTCACTTTCGTAAACCAAAGAGAACGGGGTAGATTTAGTAGGGGTGCGAACGGTGGTGCGATAAGCCCACAGGCATTCTCCTAGCTTTTCATCCCAATCTCGTTTATTGGAAGAGACGTACTTCCGAAGAAGTTTGATGATCGTCTTGTTAAAGGCTTCAGCTAACCCATTAGCCGCAGGGTTATATGGTGTAGAAGCGATATCTTTGATTCTGAACTTGTTGCAGAATCTGGAGAATCCCTGACTGATGAATTGCGGACCATTATCATGAATAATCCGTCGGGGGATGCCAAAGCGGTAAATGACATGATGCTTGATAAACTTGATCACATCCGTCGTTTTCACCTCTTTCATGGGCACGGCTTCGGCCCATTTTGAAAAATAATCGGTTATTGCAAGAATAAACCGATGTCCTCTGGATGACGGGGGAGTTATAGGCCCCACAATATCCATCCCCCATGCTTCAAATGGCCAACTTGCCACAGTATTGTGCAAGTTTTCTTGGGGTTGATGAATAAAATTGGCATGTATTTGGCATGCATGACATCGTTTAGCGTATGCCATTGCTTCCGTAACCATGCTCGGCCAGTAGTACCCTAGCCTTCTTATACGGTCTCCAAGTTTAGGACCGGGCTGATGAGCTCCACATACTCCATCGTGTGTTTCTTTCAGCACTTGTTCTGCTTCTGCTTTCGATATGCAGCGTAGTAGCAGACCATCTCTTGACTTTCTATATAAAGTCTGAAGTTTATGGTCATAATAAAATCTTTGGGCCTTTCTCTTTATAGAGGTGGCTTCCTTAGGATCTTCTTGTAATATCCCATGTAAAGCGTAATCCACAAACAGAAATCGTCAATCACGGGGCTCCAGGGTTAGGCCTACTTGGCACACTTCTTTATTTTGAAGAAGAGTATCTGGATGAAGGAGCTCTCTGCTTTCAATGGTGATGCCTTTAGCTTCACCTGGCGGGATTGCCAGTGTTGCGGCTAATGCGGCAAGAGCATCTGCATAAACGTTCTCATTTCGAGATATGTGGTATATGTAAAATTGTTCAAAATATCCTGCTAGCTCAATAGCTAGTTGATGATAGGGGATGAGGGCTTCATGTCTGACTTCATACTCACTTGTCATCTGATTGACGATGAGCTTAGAGTCTCCATATGCCTCTAGATGGTTCACCCCCAGTTGCAGAGCTATTTTTAAGCCAATAATGAGCGCGTTGTACTCTGCTACATTATTCGCGTACGGTTCTGTTAATGAGTAACCGTTAGGCAATATATGTTTATGTGGGGATATTAGCACAACCCCCACTCCAGCAGCAGATCGTCTGGCAGCACCATCAAAAAACATTTGCCATGGTTGCTCTTTGCTAACTGTGTTGACCCCTGACATCTGTTTGGTATTAGACCGAATTGGGTGGTCTGCAAGAAAATTGGCAATTGCCTGTCCCTTCGTCGCCTTTTGAGGAACGAAGTGTATGTCATAGGGCTACAGTAGCATAGCCCATTTTGCCAGTAGGCCATTTAAAGCCCCTGGTTTTGTCATCAGAATCTTCAGCGGATTAACCCGTGATATGACATGAATCGTTTGCCCAGAAAGATAGTGTCGCATTTTCTGAACGGCAAACACTAGGGCTAAACATTCCTTTTCAATCGGGGTATACCGTTGTTCGGCCCCAATCATTGTCCTGCTTAGATAATAAAGGGCATGTTCATGGCCGTGCTCATTATATTGAGCCAATAATGCGCCTAAGGCATTATCCATGGCCCTCACATATATGAGGAAGGGCTGCCCGGGGATCGGTGCCATAAGAACAGGAGGTTTGGTGAGGTATTCTTTAAGGTCGTCAAATGCCTGTTGACATGCCTCATCCCATATGAAAGACACTCCCTTTTTCATAAGTTTTGAGAATGGCTGACATCGTCCAGATAGGTTGGAAATGAAGCGTCGAATATAAGCGAGCTTTCCCTGTAATCCCCTTAATTCCTTAAGGTTGCGGGGAGGCGGCATTTCGCTAATCGCTTTTACCTTTTCCGGGTCGAGGAAAATTCCTTTTGAAGTTATTACGAACCCTAGAAACTTCCCGCTGGATACCCCCATGAATGACTTGGTAGGATTCATCTTCAAGTGATGTTTCCGCATAAGATCGAAGACCACTCTTAAATTGTTAAGATGATCTTCTTTGTCTTTGCTTTTAACTGCTAAGTCATCCACATAGCACTCCACTGTTCTGCGTAGGTGTTCTTTGAATATGGCGCTCATTGCGCGTTGGTAAGTGGCACCTGCATTCTTTAATCCGAATGGCATCACCGTATAACAGTATACCCCCTGTGGCGTTCTGAAAGCTGTATGCTTTTCATCATCCGGGTGCATCTTGATTTGGTTATAACCTGAGAAGCCATCCATAAAGGACATCCTCTCATAACCGCAAGTATTATCGATCATCACGTCGGTGATGGGGAGTGGAAATTCATCCTTGGGACATGCAGCGTTCAGATCTCGAAAGTCAATGCATATCCGGATTTTGCCGTTCTTTTTGCGAACTGGCACTATGTTTGCCACCCAGTCTGGGTGTTGTTCTTCACGGATGAACCCGGATTGTATAAGCTTGTTGACCTCAGCAACTATTGCCTCCATCAATTCCGGTCGAAAACGCCTCTGTTGCTGTTTAACAGGTTTGACATCTTCTTTTATATTTAACCGGTGTGTGGCAATTTGAGGGTCAAGCCCAGGCATATCTTCATAACTCCATATGAACACATCTATATATTCTTTGATAAGGGATATAAGTTCCTCTTTTTCTAAAGGAGTTAGTGTGTCGCTTATGAAAATGGATTTCGGATTTTCTTCCGTTCCCATGTTAACCTGTATTAATTTGTCTTCTGTGGGCGGGTCACGCTGTTCAAAGCGGACATCCCAGAGAGTATCCATATGCCTAGCCCAAGCATCATTTTGAATATCAATTGGTTCCTCGTCGCTTTCTGGCGCGGCTGAAACCATATTGATTGTCAAAGATTGAAACCAAGCACCGGTGCTTATATCTGAATCATGATCTGGTGAAGATGTTTCTTCTTTATCCGAAGAACTCTCTTCATCCTCGGATGGCGATGAGGGTGGAGTAGATATATAGCCCAACCCCCTGCGGGTCTTCTGATAATAATCAGGACTCTTTCCTCTCGGTCTAAACGAGGGTATGAGATTCCGCCACCCTTTTCCAAAGTTTAATCCCGGCTTCTGGATAAAATTATACCCCATTTTCTCCATCATCTGTTGGGACCTTTGCTCATATAAGTGAAATTGAGGTGATGTTTGTTCATCACTTTCACTACTTTGTCTCTGTCGAGGCGACGTGGCCACTTTGCCGAACATGATCGGCCTTTGGGACTTCTGTCGGGGAGGCACTTCAAAGAAGTGCCCTTGATCCTCGGTTATTTTTAATTGAGAGAGGAGGGAAGACCTGAGGGGCAAATGGTATGCCGCCAGAACTTCAAGTTCGGTCAGGTCATCCGCTTCGGTGGAGGTACAAGAGGGCTCAGACTCAGTAGCTACAGCATGCTCGTAGACTAACTTTACATTTTCATTAATAACCCATTCACTTTCTATTACATCCACTATATTATCAAGACCTAAGCTAAGATCTAGGTGAGGGTTGATTTCGTAATCACCCCCATCATCTTCTCCAAGGAGCTCGTACTCAGTGTCGGCTTCATTGCCACTGTCGTCGGGCTTTGGAGACTTGCTAAGATTGTCATTGGAGGCTTCATGTGCTGGCTTGTAGAGTGCAGCATCTGTGAAGTAATTTTCCAACCCTTTGAATGGCTGCTTGTCAGCAATTAGTGTCTGGACCTCTCCTTCCTCATCGCAATATTTCATGCACTGGTGAAGAGTCGACGGAACTATCATATGAGAGTGGATCCAAGGTCGCCCCAATAAAATATTGTAGGAGGTATCAGTATCAATTACGTAGCATGTAACCTCCGTTTTCAAGTCTCCAATTTGACACCGCAATCGGATCTTACCAAGAGAATGGCTATTATTAGCGTTGAATCATAGATGGTAGTGTGTGTAGGTGTCAAGCGATGAAGGAAAATCCCCAACAGCTACATCAATCTACTGGGCACGACGCTGAGTGCAGAACCTGGATCAATCTGAATTCGGTCCACTTTTGTGGATCCGACATATCCAGTGAAATATAAAGGCCTATTATGCTTTATATTCCTCACCTGCATGTCTTCTGGAGAGAAGATGATTTGTGGGACTTGCCTCCTCACTTGATGACAGTGGGGGCAAGAGTCCCGCTCTTCGATGGCCGACTCGACAATCTGAGCTAGGAACGACTCAGAGTCTGTCAAGGCCTCTCTTAGAGCTTCACGTGTTGATTTTGATAATCTCAACAATTCGTAAAGCGTCACTCGCGCTGGGATGTTAGCCAACTGCGCAATTATGTCAAATTTTTGGGGAGTTTCTTTGGCTCCTTCATCTCTAGTAGGATTCTTCTGGAAACGAAGTCCTTTCTGCTTTGCAGGCTTTGCGAGTTCTGCATAGATATCTTTTGGATCCACTCTAGTGTAGTCCTTAAGATATGTCTTTTCAGATCGAGTACCGGAAGGGCCTGCCCCATCTTGATGAGTGGCCATAGTTTCGGGTTCTTCTTCAGAATCTGTGAAGGTTCCCGAAACTATATATTCTTCCTTTATATCTGCAGAAATGGCATTAACAGTCCGCTTCTTTCCTTGACTTCTTGAAGTAGTCCATTGTTCATCTTTCAACAAGTCGGGGTGAACCCACATAACTTCCCCCTTTTGGGTTGTTACGGGGAAAAGTCCCTCTTGGGCTTTGTTGTGCGGATCAAGATTCTTCGTGACCATCTTACCCTTAGGGATTGGGGTCACTCCTGCAGGAAACTCGTGGGTTCCAATCATTATGGTTGTCATATTGGCAGTGACTTTCTTCTGTTCTTCCTTAAGCGTCAGAACTCCAGCCTCTATTAGTGCTTGGATTTTGTTCTTAAGGGGAAAACAATCCCTGGTAGGGTGCCCAACATTCCGGTGATAAAGACAGTAATTGGGATCTTTAGTCTAACCCGCATCTTCTGGCTTCTTATTCTCCGGAAATTTTAGCATTCCCTTCTTCTGGAGCAGGTGAAAGAGGATATGCGTCTGTTCCGCCTTGAAAGTGTAATTCCTTTCTTGTTGCGGTCTGATTTGCCTTGACCCTCGCTGACCTTGAGATTTCGGCTCTGGCGGAGGACTGGTTTTCTGAGGAGCAGTTTCTGATGATATTACTGCTTTCCCTTTATTCTTGTTGCTGTTGTTTTGGGTATATGATTTACTACCCCCAGCACTTCTTGGTCCGCGGGACTCTTCAACTCGGCGAATCAAGTCTTCAGCTTGCTCTCCTTGTTTGAGCAGGTCCCTCCACGTCTTAGACTCTACGGCCCCCATTTTGAGGAGCACATTGGTCTTAAGATTGTGTCGACAAGTCTCGACTAGAGTTTCCTGGATCATTCCGTGTTTGCAATGTACGGACTTCTCCCGGAACCTTTCTATGAAATCTTTAACCGTTTCTTGTTCTCCTTGTCTAGTTGCAAGGAGGGAATGAACCGTAATCTCAGTGTCATCCTCAAAGAAACGTGAGAGAAATAACTTCTCTACATCAAACCAGGCGTTAATAGATCCTGGGGGCAACTGCATGAACCAAGTAAAGGCAGGCCCTCGCAAAGTACTTACAAATACTTTGGTCATGATGGGATCATTACCCATTAAGTGTCCTGCTTGGGATAAAAAGTAATATATATGCTGGCTGGGCGATCCTTTTCCGTCGTATGGCTCTAATTTGAGCGGCTTATACTTCGGTGGGTAAGGTATCATGTCTCATTCAGGAGGATACGGTCTTGAGACCCCTGCTTCTTTTAACTCCTTTTTACGCATTAAAACTTCGAGTTGATTCTGGAGCTTTTCTATCTTCTCCTCATGCGGATCATGGAAAGAAAATCTATCCTCTTCCTCATGCATCGAGTGGGCTTTCTCTTCCTGTTCTTCGTCATTCAGAGTTTCTTTGCCCTTTTTGGTATTATCTTCCACGAATCTCGATAGCATGCTCTTAAGACCTTCAATCATCTTTTGCTGCTCTCGAATTATCTTTTCTTGAGCTTCAAATCTCTGATTGATATCGTCAGTCTTATCCGCCATATGCGATGCTGACTTCTGCAGTCGAAACGATGTAGAGGATGGAGGCGAGGCTACAGCGGAATTATCGCTGTCCTCGTCGTATGAAACCCCTGCGAGCTTCTTATAATTTTGGGGCGGAACGGCTCCTGATCTTAGTCGAGTAATACGATGAGGTTCATCATCGCTCGATTCTGAATCATCATCCGTCTCTGTAATTTTCTTCCCTTTTCCTACCATGTTGGAAGTTACAGCTCTCCCTTGTTTCAGGGGAATGGTTCTTGTCTTCTTAGCAGGATTCTGGTTTGACTCATTTAATCGGTCGAACACAGATATCCTGTTCTTGCTGCAGCCACAGTTATCCATCACGGCTGATACTGCTGTCATAAGTTGCTGGCAATGGCAACTATGTTCAACTTGAAGTTGGTCTATGCCTCTCTTTTTAGAGAGATGCTCCCTGAGGTCAGTGCTTCTAGCCATGGAATCAAGAGGTCCATTCAACTCTTGAGAGTGTTTAGGAATCCACTGAAGCTTCTTTGATTGATCAACCCTGACTCTGGGGTCGGACCGATCCTCGCGTGGCTTAGGAATAGCCTCGCGTTTCGCATTGCGGGCCTGAAGAATAGCTTCGCGCTTATCCACACTAGCCTTGCGTTTCTCGCTGGCTTGGTGTGTCCTTGGAAGTTTAGCTTCTGGAATAATAGCCCCGCGTGAAGGGAAGTTCTTGCACGCTGGCTTATCTTTGCGATTAACGCAGATCATAGCTTCGCACTTAGCGCGGTTTTTACGACTGACAACTATCTGCCAATCATCCTCACGTTCCTTGTGGGTGTCAGAAGTCTTGCGTTTATTGCAAGTATCACTGGCTTCGCATCTCTCGCTAGGCACAGTAATAGCCTCGCGTGGAGAATCACACGCTGGTTTTGAATAATTTTTATACTCGCGTAACTCGCGAGTATTGGGTATTCTGCGACTAGCGCAACCCTTACTGGCTTCGCGTCTCTCGCTAGGCACAGTAATAGCCTCGCGTGGAGAATCACACGCTGGCTTTGAATAATCTTTATACTCGCGTAACTCGCGAGTGTCAGGAATTTTGCGTAACTCGCCAGTATTACCAGCCTCGCATGGAAAATCACACGCTGGCTTTTCCTTGCTTTTAAGGCAAGTTGTATCTTCGCGTTTAATGCGGTAGAGATTGGTCTCGCGGGTAGCACGAGCCAATTTGCGAGGGACCATAGCCTCGCGTCCTCTAGAGTTAGCTCCGCGTCCAAGGCGGGCTTTGAGGGCTCTACGCCTCGCTCTCTGGTTCCTGTTCCGGAGTTGGGTCCTGGTCAGTCCAGTTCCCAAGTCTTCTTTGGCAATCGGAAGCTCATCCTTGGCTAGGATTTCTTGTGTGAACTCCGGCCCTATAGCCGCAGTCTCCAAGGATCCCCGTCTCTCGGTGGATACCTTTCTACCCGTCACTCGGGCATTAGAGTACATGCGACGATAGTGCCGTGTCTCATCCAAGTCACCTGATCCGGAGAAGAGGAACTCCTCGTACTTCTGCTGGTCGATTTCAACGACCGGCGTGTCTACTTCGGATCCGATCAAGTCAACGTCCGATTGCGCCACAATCTCTTCATCAGTGAAAGAGATGGCTCCCACTGTGGTCGCCAGTTTGTTCGTCGCAAAAGTTTCTTCGCTTCCTTCCATCGAATAAGCTTGAATTACAATGAAAGTGAACAAGAGATAAAAAGAACAAACGAGAGGATTTTATATGTCAATCTCTCTCTTTTACAATAGTTTCGTGGGATATGTGGCGATGGGATCTATAGTAGTTCCTTTGGACGATCGGTACGTTGAAATCTTCTCTTTTAAAGATATCGGCCGAATATAGATGATCTTCTCTGGTTTTGATTTGTTCAAGGCTCTCTCGCGTAACTCGAACTTCTCAAGAACTCCAGAAAGAAGATGGTGATTTTCTCTGATCTTCACGAACTCAAGGCTCTATGCGTAACTTGAATTCTTCAAGATTTCAGAAGATAATCAGCAAAGGCTTCAAGGCTCTCTCGCGTACTTGAATTGCCAAAGGATCGATAGGAGACTTCCGATGCCAAAAAAAAAGAAGCAGACCTTTTCTAGGGTTTCACCAGGAAGGTATTTATAGCCCCAGGTTAATGCAAGAGTTTCTATCTAAATAGAACTCGCATTCATCAAGGATTCCAATCAAATATCTTAGTTTTGATGGAATTCTGATTAGACTTGATTCGGGTATTTAGATAAGCCCAAAATCATAATCTTAATCAATTTGAGATTCTGGTTATCTGCTTACGCGGAGCTTTAATCGCATCAAAAAGCGGCGCTAAATAACCAAAACGCGGAGCTAACGCGGAGCTATTGATCATCTCCGCGTTTTACTCAAACGCGAGGCTAATACAAGCCAGACTGCAGAATCAACGCGGAGCTATTAAACATCTCCGCGTTTTATTCAAACGCAGGGTTAATGTAACCAAACGCGGGGCTACTGAATTGGCTCCGCGTTCTGTTGTGGAAAACCCTTTTAACTTAGAAATTTTCACTGCCAACAATGCTTTAATTGCAGAACTTCGAATCATGTTGTGGAGGAGTGTCTATTATTAATGAATTCCATGGGTCCCACACTTGAGCAGGCTAACGCCTTGTATCAACAACCCATGAACAATCCTTCTAACGCCTTGTATCAACAACCCATGAACAATCCTTACGCTCCTACATACAATCCTGACTGGAGGAACCATCTAAATCTATCATGGAGTCAAGGGCAATATCAGGGCGCCTCTAACCCTAACATGCAACCTCCAGCCAATGGTCAGTTCTCAAGACCAAATATGGGTGCTTATCAACACCCAAACGCTTCAAATTATGAGAACAACCAAAATAGACCACCTGCACAAAATCACTCTCATCCACAACAGGGGTCTAATATTGATCAAGAAAAGCGACTCCAGTCACTTGAGAAGAACATTGATAATCTTCTCAAGTCTCATTCCAAGTTTGACATGCAAATGTCCAACCTTGACACACATGCAAAATCTTATGAAAGTGTCAGCTGATTTTATTCAAAATACAAGTCAGCAACTGCTCGTGAACTCTCAATGTATAAAGAATGTAGAGCAGCAGGTTGGACAATTAGCGAGTCAAATGAGTGAACGTGGCCAGGGTACCTTTCCAAGTCAACCCATAATGAACCCCAATGTCAGTTCCTCAAACACCAATCAGTCGCATGTCCACCAATGCAATGCCATTCACATGCTTAGATCTGGCAAGCAAGTGGACAATAATGTAGCCATGCCCCCTGATCCCACTCCTACTATCTCGCAGGCTACATCATCTCTTCCACCCCTTTCTCCACAATCATCTCCATCACCGTCACGTACTCATTTGGAAGAACTTGTTCCTGAGCCGAAAGCACCATATCCAAATCGGCTTAGGAAGCCTTCACCGTTAGTAGAAAAGATTCTTGAAACATTTCAGTAGGTGAAGGTTAATATTTCACTCCTTAATATTATACAACAGGTTCCTATTTATGCTAAGTTCCTCAAAGATTTGTGTACTAAGAAACGAGCAAGAAACGTTCCTGAGAAAGTTTTTCTTGCTGCAAATATTTCACATATCCTCTCTAACTCCTTACCTATCAAGTACAAAGATTCAGATTCCCCTATAATCTCATGCACCATTGGGAACACTACATTTGATAGGGCGTTGCTTGATTTAGGGGCAAGTGTCAACTTGCTTCCTTACACTGTTTATCAGCAACTGGGGTTAGGAAAACTTCAATCTACCAAGGTCACATTACAGCTAGCTGATCGTTCGATCAAGAGACCACTTGGTATGGTTGAAGATGTGCTCATTAAGGTCGGCGAGTTTATCTTTCATGTAGACTTTATTGTCTTAGAAACTGAGCCGATCTCCAATCCACAGAATCAAATTCCTGTTATTTTGGGTAGACCATTCCTTGCAACATCAAATGCATTAATTGATTGTAGGAGTGGCCTCATGAATTTATCATTTGGGAATATGACTGTGGCATTGAACATATTTAATATGGATGAGCACGCAATGAGCTCCCTCATTGAGGTCAACATAATTCATGGTTTGCACTCTCATTCGACTTCTTGCACTGATAATGAACCCTTATTTGAGCAAATATTCAAAGATAAGCTCATATTATTAGAAGAATTGGCACATACTGATTCTATATATGATGATACTTGTGCAAGTGTGCCATTGAATTATGAGCAAACTTTTGAGGATTTGTTTGCAGAGGAGCTCGCATTACTTCCTGAGTTAGAAGAACCATCACCACGTTCACTTGATCATATTACACTCTTCTCACCTCATGATATTTCTACATGTATGCTTGTTACTAACGATGATTGGCAGGTTTATAAAAAAGAATTTTTTAACCCAATTGTTAATGCTTACATGTGAACAAAGAAAAAGCGAGGACGGCATAAGAAGCGGACAGGTAATTTCGTGACTTGTAGGAGGATGATGAGATATAATAATACACCCACTTCACGTTTAAAACGCACACACTATGAAAGTGGGAAGCGATCGAGAGGTCGTAACCGCTTTACATGCGTTAATAGGGTGAGGATATTGAGATCGTAACATTTTACGACTCTCATTATTTGTATTTGTGTAATAGTTTTCTTATTTATTTTACCATTCTTTGTTTGTGCATGAGGGCATACACAAGTTTAGGTGTGGGGGAGTGGATTAGGAGATTTTTATTTTTTTTAGGATTTTATTTTTATTTTTTAGGATTTTATTTTTTTTATTTTTAGGTTTCTTTATTTTACACTTTGGGTAGTTTTTAGGGTCACTAACTAAAAAAAACTAAAAAAAATTAAAAAAATTATATATTTTCATCAATAGATCAAACTAATTACAGATAAAGAAACAAATTTAGATTTGAAATTGGATAGGAGAGTAGATTGGACGGTACACTTTGAATTTTATGAAAAAAAATTAAAATCTGAAAAATAAATACCACTAATAGTAGTTTTGGGGCAAGTATACATCTTTTTTCACTTCGCAATAGTTTATTAGGTTAAGGACAAAGATGATAACGATTGAGTAAGTCTTCCCTCTCTAAACAAAAAAAAAAGTGAGAATAAAATAATGGGGTGAGTCTAAAGCAATAGCTTCGAGAGTGATAAAATAATGGGGTGCGCCTGGTATTAAGGTAATAGCCTCAAGAGTGAAAAAAAAAAGAGTATAATCTGAGTAATCGGGTACTTTGCACCTAAGTAAGCGTGAATATTCGCATGAAAGGTGAAATATTCTAAAAAAAGGAAAAGAGCATGAACCGAATAATCGGGTATGTTGCGCCTAAGTAAGAGTGAATATTCGCATGAAAGGTAAAATATTCTTTAAAAAAATTAAAAAAAAAGAAAAAAAAAAGAAAACAATTGTTATGAGAGAGGAGATGAATCATGATTTAGAGTTGGAGTCCAAACCAAAGTAGACTATCACACGTGCACGTATATGTATAGGAGCCAATAGATTATCTGTTAGTGGGTATTGAAAGATAGTATTTAAATTTTTAATTAAAATGATAAGTGTATCTGATATGACGCTCGATTTGAAAATTGATAATCTAAATGCATTCTTGAGTTTGTATATTATTGAGATTAATTGATGAAAATATCATAAAAAAAAGATTTTTTTTTTCTTTCCTTTGTATAAAATTTCTATTTTTCTTGATTTTCGGTTATCCTGATTTTTTTTTTCTTTATTCCTTAATCTATTTTCTTCTTAAATTTTGTGGGTATATTCATTGTAAACCCTCACGAGACAACACTCGTCCACTAGGGTAACCTAGGGGTTTAAAGGCTTATTGCATGTGCTAAGTGCAATCGCGATTCCTGCGAAAGTGAGTTAGGATTTTTATTTTTATTTGTAGGTTTAGGTTTTGCTTAAGGACTAGCAAAAGATAGGTGTGGGGGTGTGATGAATATCATATATTGTATTTTTCCTCTCATATTTTATCTATTTTTGTATATAAATAAATGTTACTTGGGTATTTTTAGTGTCTTTTTCAGGTAATTCGATTCGTACAAGGAGATGACATGAAATCAAAGTTGGAGTAGGAAATCAAAGTCCGAAAAGTTTCTAAAGTGGGTAAGACTACGAGACTACGATGCTGCAGAGACTAAAAGTCAAATACAGTCAAGAAACCTAAACATTCAAGAGAAGTTGTTCACGAGGATAAAATTTCATGAATTTATCAATTAAATGAGCCGCTATTTAGCGGTAAATTCAGCTACATAGTGGCCAAAACGAGGATCCAAAACCCGAGATTTTTCCCATGGCTTCGTTATAATTTTGTAGTTTCTCATTTCTGCTAGAATTAGGGTTTAATTTCCGAAGCCTATATATTGGCCTATCCTTGTATTCTAGGTGGATCCTGAAGTTTTGTACTCGTTTTAATTTAATAAAATTAGGGTTTTACTGAAGGGGTGGCGGCCACAATACCATGCTCCAGAGGTAAGCCATTGCTTAGAGTTAATTGCTTTCTAGTATAGGTTTTATTGCTTTCTAGATTAGATTTATTTGCTTTCATAAATAAAAATAGATTTAATTGCTTACTAGAAATATAAGTAGCTAATTTTCTTTAGCCCTAGGATGTAGATGAAGTTAGTTTAATAGATCTAACATGGATTTATCTCATCTTCTTCCTAGAAAGAAATAAAGTTATGATTTTTCTATAAATAAATAAAAGATAGAGTTTACAAATCATAATTCTTTAATAGATTATACTTAATTAATATTTTGATAATCTATGCTTAGATGAAGTTTGGAATTCTTACTCTTTGTTTATTTTTAGAATTATCAATAGAGATTTTCCTATAAATAAATTGAATTGAATAAACTTGTAAATCTAAATTCTTTGATAGGTTATACTTAAGTTCGGTCTTTTGATAGCCTATGCTTAGATTAGGATTTGAAGTTTATTTCTTTTCTCTTGTTTATGAGATTTTCTACTTGATATGATTTATTTTTAAGAAAAGTATTATCTTTGATGGTCTATACTTGCACATCACTTGATATGTCATACTTAGAGGCACTTGATTAAAATCAAATTAAAAAAATCACCTTTTTAATATGTTACTTAACCGTGCATAATTAAAAAGATAGGAAGAAAGAGATAATTTACTGTTAGGCTATTATTCTAATGGAATTGAAATCCTAGGCTAATCTTTAAAACTAATCTTCTCTCGATCTAGAAACTTATAGTTAATCTGTTAGACTAAAGAAAAAGTAAGGAACGCAAAAACATCTTAGATCCCTGTGAGATGACCTGTACAGCGCTACATCGACACTGCGCGCTTGCAGTAATTTATCACATCAAAAGACACTCATCTTCATGATTTGAAATTGGTGTTTGATCTCATGTGAAAACACCAGTTTAAGAAGAATCCAACTAAATCTTTCTTGGGAGTTTTCGACGGAAAATTTCTTGGGTTCGTAGTCACTTTTCGAGAAATTCATCTTGATCCAAACAAGATCAAAGCAATTCAAGATATGTTACCATTTAGAAATCTTTAAAAAATTAAGGGAACTGCAGGGAAGGCTGGCATACATTTGCAGGTTCATATCAAACTTGTCTGGGAGATGTCAACCATTCACATGATTAATGAAAAAAAGCAGTGTCGTTCATTTGGGATGATGCATATCAGAAAGCTTTTAAAGAGATTAAGAGATATCTCACAAAATCGTCCGTCCTTATCTAATATCAGGAGTACCTTTCCTGCTATGTGTGAGAGCCATGGACCATTCTTTGGGAGCCCTGTTAGCCCAAAAGAATGAATTTGGACATGAGCAAGCTAGATGCTATCTAAGTAGAATGATGATTGGAACTGAATATCGATATATCCAGTAGAAAAAGAATGCATAGTTTTGTTGTTTGTAGTGCAGAAAATATGACACTACCTTGTAGGGTAAATAATTCATATTATATCGAGAGTTAATCCATTGAGAATATTAATGACTAAATCAGGGTCATTAAATTTGAGATTATCTAATGGGCTATTTTGTTATCGCAATACGATATGCATTTTATCCCACAAAAGTCAATTAAAGGTCAGGCTATAGCTGATTTCCTAACTGAGCACTCGATTCTAATATTTTTGAAATTGTATGAAGATATTCCTGATGAAATAGCTGAAAGAAGCAAAGCTTCAAGAGACGGTGACCCTCAACAAATTGCTGAAATGAACGCCACTTCAGAAAAAGTCTGGCAACTTTTCTTTGATGGTACTTACAGAATGGGATCCAAAGGAAAGGTGGTAACAGGAGTAGGGATTGTCTTCGTTTTTCCTTACAACCACATCATCCCTAGAGTATATTTATTAATAGAATCATGCTCTAACCATATTGCTGAATACAACGCCCTGATGCTTAGCTTGAAGATAGCCAAACAGCTAGGGTAAAATTTCTAAAAGTATATGGAGACTCTCAGCTCATCACTAACCAAGTCAAAGGAAGATATGAGGTCAAGAATGAAGGTCTCTTACCTTATTTCCAAGCAGTCATGAAAATGGCTGGTACTTTTAACGGTTTTTACATCAGTCATGTGCCACGCCATAAGAATAGCTATGCAGATTCACTAGCTTCATCAGCTGCCACTTTAGCGTTGCTAAAAGATTCTAGCAAATGCATAATAATGGGAAGCAAAGAATTATTTTGTCCGAAAAATAAACTCGGAGTGAAGTTAAGTTCAAACAAGAAACAAGAAGCACATGAAGTACATGCTCATGAGTCTGGTCTCGAGCCAAGGGATTGGTGATTTCCTTATATAAACTATGTTCTCTATGGAATAATGCCAGAAGATCCCAAAGAAATAGAGCAATTC
Source organism: Dracaena cambodiana (assembly GCA_036321105.1). Taxonomy (NCBI): domain Eukaryota; kingdom Viridiplantae; phylum Streptophyta; class Magnoliopsida; order Asparagales; family Asparagaceae; genus Dracaena; species Dracaena cambodiana. The sequence goes on from JAYEPQ010000002.1 coordinate 63,926,983, forward strand.
AAAGAAAAGTTGTTCGATTCTATTATAATGCTGAAGTTTAAACATTATATAGAAAATCCTATAATATAATTTTGCTTAATTGCCTTTCTAATAGAGAAGCTCAAGAAATACTTGAAAAAGCTCATAGTGGTATCTACGAAGTGCATCAACCAAGACCAAAATTTTGGAATTGACTATGAAGAATGGGATATTACTAGCCAAAGATGATGATAGACGCAGCTACTTATGCAAGAAAATGCAGAGTCTGTCAGATACAAGCACACTTCATACATCAGGCACTAGAATATCTTCATCCAATGGCTACATCATGGCCATTTGAACAGTGGGGAATAGACATTATTGAGTCAATTTTTTCACCATCAACAAAGGGTCACCGATTTATATTGGTTATAACTGATTACTTCTCAAAGTGGACAGAAATCGTTCTCTTAACTGAAGTGAAGACATCATACGTGATTAAATTCATTAAGCATCATATCATATATCGCTTTGGGGTGCTTAGGAGAATTGTTCATGCTTCGGGGTGCCTAGGGGAATTGTTCATGACAACGGACCTTAGTTCGTGAGTCAATCATTCTCCAGATTTTGCAATAAGTACAAGATCGAAAGTTTAGCTTCATCTCCATACTCCTGTAACCAATAGTTTAGCAGCCTTCAATAAAACCATTATGAAGCTCCTTAAAAAGTTCATTTTATCCAACCAATGTGATTGGGATAAAAAACTTAGAGAATGTCTTTGGGCATACCGAACTACTGTTAGGACACCTACAAATACTACACCTCTTTCTTTAGTGTATGGATCCAAAGTAGTACTTCCTTTGGAGATTCAAATCCCATTATTACGAGTTGTATTAGCAACCAAAATGGCTCATGAAGAGAAGCATCAGCAAAAACTTCTAGAGCTGAAAGCCCTCGACGACAAGCGCCTCGAAGCTTAACAAAGCATTGAGCTTTATCAAGCGTGGATATCCAAAACCTTTAACAAAAAGATCAAGTAGAGAACTTTCCAGAAAAGTGATCTGATCCTTTCAGTAAGAAAACCGATCATAACTAATTAAAAATCTAAAGAAAAGTTCCAACCAAAATGGGAAGGACCTTTCGTTATTGACGCGGTATATTTAAATGGCGCATGACGGTTGACGAAACCGAATGGTGACAAAATAATAATGCTGATCAACGGGAAGTTTCTAAAGAAATATTACCCCTAACGTAATATTCAAGAAATCTATCATAGATGGCCAAGTCAGTTATCTGATCTTCGAAGAATATTGAAGGAAGTTTTTGATGGGTACCAAGAAGAACCCCGAACCTTTTAAAGGCAAAATAGATTGCATAGAAATAGCTTATGTAATAGTAAAAAGCAATCAAGTCAAAAAAATTTGAGCAGTTTAAGATACATATCCTCTTCAAGAATCCTCAGTTGCGTCTTCACCTGAATCAGCGAATCCTCGACCGATACCCATAGAAACGGTAATAATAAGATTTAATAGAGGAACTTCTTGTAGTACTCCTTCCGAAGAGCGCAGCAAAGAATGACGCAACTTCTTGGTACAAGCTACTCGGTATATTCTCAGCCAACATCTCGGAAAAGAGTACAGAAGTATCAAATCATTTGATACACATATTTAAATTTTTTCCCAATAAAAGAAAATTTCAACACTATGACTAGATCATCGGTCTGCTCAAATGCCGGAATATACGAAAGTTATAAAGAGATTGAATGTGTCTCATTCTTGACACTATTATCTCCAAAATAGGACCAATTAGTCCACCAACCGAATGGAGCTCATCTACAAGGGAGTAGTCCATGTCTAATCAGCCATACCGAAACTTTATAAGATAAAGTTCCATCTGGGAGACTCAACCCTACAATGGCACAGTCAATATTTGCGCTACTTCAACAATTTCACCAAGGGTGCACAGTAGATGAAGATATGCTAGCTTGTCGCCAACATGTACCTCTCTACACCAACTGGGGGTGCAAAATGAAAATAAATCCTATGTCTTTATGACTAAGGATAAAGGAAAAGTTTAGCATGTTAACTCAAACTAAATTCTTGCTAACCTATCGTGCTGGGGGTAAAAGCATGAACTGTATAATGTCGTCGAGGCAATGAGAAGAGAACAAGTTTTTCGTCAACCCACCCTGCTGGGGGTAAAAAGCTTGAATTGCTCTAACCTGTTAAGATTAAGAGAAGAGCAAAATTTGGTATTTAAACCTAAAGAAAATTCTCGACAACTCATTATGCTGAGAGAAATAGCATGGCTAGCCCAACACACACGGTGACTGGTAAAAACTAATCAAATCCGTTTATAGCTGGGATTTGCTAAAAATTTCGTAAACCTATCATGTTAAGCTCTTACTTCTGACAGATCTAAAAACTCATTCCACCAAAATTTGTCAAGTTAAAAGTTACTTCAGACAAACCAAATTTCTTTCTACCAAAATTTGTCAAGTTAAAAGTTACCTCTAACAAACTAAAATTTCGTTCTACCAAAATTTGTCGAATTAAAAATTACCACTAACAAGTCTAACTAAATTTTATTCCCCAAAAATTTTCTAAGTTATAAATTACCTCTAACAAAACAAAATTTCATTCCACAAAAATTTGCTAAGTTAAAAATTACCTCTGGTAAACAAAATTTCATTCCTCAAAAATATGAAGTTAAAAATTATCTCTGGCAAAACAAAATTTCATTCCACAAAAATTTGCTAAGCTAAAAATTACCTCTAACAAACAAAATTTCATTCCTCCAAAATTTGCAATGTTAAAAATTACCTCTGGCAAAACAAAGTTTTATTCCACAAAAATTTGCTAAGTTAGAAATTACCTCTGGCAAAATAAAATTTCATTCCTCCAGAATTTGCTAAGTTACCTCTAGAAATTCAAAAAGCTGCTATACTACAAGTCACTGAACAGCAGAAATTACAGCTTGTTCAGGAAAGTTAATGATTACTTCTATCATGTTCAAGGAAAATTATCAATGAAGGACAACAAAATTTTCCATTCTCGAAATTTTCCATTCATTAAAATTCATTACAAGAGTTCCTGGACATCATACAGTAAATGAAAATTGTTACAAACTACTTAGTCAAAAGAACCTTAATCTTTTCTTCATTATCCCTTATCTCTAATCGGATGGCTTCATAAGCTTGAGCAAGAGCTTACTTCTGCAATTCCTGCTCACTGATGATTAAGAATTATCAATTATGTGTGCTCAGCTATGTTAATATCAATATCGTCAGTGACTTGATTAGCTCAAAGCTAGATGTACTAAATGCATGTTCATAATGTACAACATGTGGATCCACAAAAATTGAGAACTGTGAAGGATACTTTGGAAGTTACAAAGCTGCCTACAACCATTTATCATCTTTACCTTATCTATGAAGGAGGATGAAAGGCAAAAAGATAACAACGCCACAGACTCAAAAGCTTTTATCTCATGTAAAACACATGAGACTTTATGGTTCTCCAAAGATACTGAAAAAAGTTAAGAACCAGATAGGTATAAGTATTGTTTTAGAAATTCTGGAGAGTAATATCCTGCATCAGATCCAAAACTTTGTCAAAAGACATAAGTGAAAAGAAATCCACAGAGGTTGATAGAATTTCGACAAGGAAAATTACCCTAGTTAAGGAAAATAATTACGGTTATGGGAATTTTTCTAATAGAATATTCCTTCTTTAACGAACCTGGTAGCAGACTAGTCACAGATTTGTCAACATCTTTAGGAGGTAATATCTGGACGTTTTGTTAAATGCCAACCCCAATTCACTGCGCCAATTAAAAAAGAGAATAAAAGAAGAGATCCAACATGCAAAGCATAGGCCTGCATTTTAAAATGCAAAGAAGTCCATGGCGATGAATCATAAAAATCAAGAGCAAATCATGAGTTTTTCTTGAATCATGGTAGAAGAAGAGCCACTAACAAAATGATCAGAGAATAAAGAACTCCTTGTCAATCAGAAGAGCCCGAAAGCTTGATAGAGCTTGAAAAAGCTTGGAGGCAAAGAAAACTCAAGGATCTGAAATATATTCAGAATGACTTTAGAAAGATACTTGGTATCTTATATAGAAAATTTGACGGCTGAGATCTTCGGCCAAAAAGATTTGATGAGCGAAATCTTCGGTAAGGATTTTCAACCCAAATCTCATGAATATTTCATCATTAATCAGTGCATGAGATGCTTCGATCTCTGCATTAGAAGAGACTGGATACATCGTATAGAAGATAAACGAGATCTTCGGTCAGAATATTTGACGGCCGAGATATTTGACCCAAATCTCGTAAAGTTTTTCTCATTAATGAGCACATGGGATGCCTCGATCTCTGCACTAGAAAGGCAGAGAAAATTGCGACGCTTCAAATACGCTGCCTAAAGCGTAGACCCGTATTTTTAATTCAGGGTCGCGTTTTCCTCTTAAAATGCAGACTCGCGTTTTTAACTACAGGGGCGCATTTTCGATCATCAAGTATCTCAAAGTATTTCAAAACACCTTCAAAATTATGGAATTTTGAAAACTTTGAAGGCGTTTTATTGACGAAATTTTTGAGAAACAGAAAGAAAAAAAAAGGACTTATAATGTTAGCCAAAAATTAGTTAAACACGCGGATCATATCACAAAGAGATCCGCATCTCGGAGCCACGAAAGGCTAAAACGCGACCCTCACAGAGTCGCGTTTTATCTTTCAAATCAGCCAAAATGCGAATCATCATCCTGAGAGACTCACGAATTAAGCTGACAAGTGATGGGCCCCACAGGGTCGCGTTTTGCCCTTCAAAATTAGAATTTAAAAGAATAATTCATATGGGCTCTGAATTGTCTTAAAACGCGGATCTAGTCCGCAACTCAATCGTAAGATCGCGTCATGATTCATAAAGACTTATAAAAGTTAAATATTACCTCGTTTCAACACAAACACGGGTCTAGCTGAGAAACTAACATGTGGATCATTTACTATAGAGAGATTCGCGTCTAACTTTTCTGACCTTATAATTGGAGCTAAATACAACCAACACATGAAATCCAGATGGTCGCATTTTTACTTTAAAGCCTGGAGAGGAGAAAATCATCTTCAGTGCACTCAAACACAGGTCTGAGCATGCCATGCGAGCTAGCAGAAACCAAAATGCGGATCTGAAGGTTGAGATCCGTGTTTTAGTTACAAATCCAGATGATTAAATATGTCAATTACAAATCTTGGAGATTTAACACAAATCCAACGAATTAAAAAACAAAGAATTAATCTTCAATCAAGGAAGCCATTAATTGAACCATTATACCAATTCAAAGGTCTCCAAAACCTCTATAAATATATAAAGGCTAGGCTAAAAAGGGGTTGGTTGGCGACACAGACCAAAAACTTGATTACTTAGTTAATCATCTCCACTTGAGCTCTTATGCTAAAGTCTAGAGCCTTTATATCCAAGAGCTTTACATATCTACCAGTTGAAGAATTTGTTCGGAGTGTCAACAGAGAGCAGAATCGTCCTCCATGGCTCGGCTACTACAGAACTCAGCTTTAAACAAAGAGAAAACTAGATTTTCCTCATATTTTATAAATGGGCAACCGTTCATAATTGTAATCTTTTATTAAGATTTTCAGTAAAAAATCAATTTTATGGCAAACATATGTGATCTATCCTTCATACACTATCTACAAATAATGTTTCAAAATAATTGGATTTTATTTACTAATAGATCAAGCACTTAAAAATCTGTGAATTATATGATAATTTTGATGCATTCGTTTTGTTTCCACATGATCCATGGTTAAATAAAATCTAATTTTCCTAAAATTTTATTTTTAAATAGTTCATGAAGGGCTCATCACATCTACGAGAATTGATTTTTATTTTGAATTTTCTAGTTTTAAATCTTGATTAATAGTATCTACACCCAAATACTATTAATAGTAGCCTAGCCTCTCTTATATATAAATTAGGCTAGACTACTATTAATAGTATTAGGGTGTAGATAAAATTAACTAAGATTTAAGAATAAGAAATACAAAATGAAAATCAATTCCAATAGATGTGATCTACCCTTCATAAACTATTTAAAAATAAAACTTTAGGAAAATTATATTTTATTTAGCCATGTATAATGTGCAAACAAAATCGAACGCATCAAAATTGTTATAGAATTCATGAATTTTTAATTACTTGATCTATTAATAAATAAAATCCAATTATTTTGAAACTTTATTTCTAGATAATATATGAAGGATAGACCACATCTGCTAGAATGGATTTTTATTTTGGATTTTCCATTACTAAATCTTGGTTAATAGTATCCACAACTAAATACTAATAATAGTAGTCTAGCTTAACTCTCTCTCTCTCTCTCTCTCTCTCTCTCTCTCTCTCTCTCTCTCTCTCTCTCTCTCTCTCTCTCTCTCTCTCTCTCTCTCTCTATATATATATATATATATATATATATAGTGTATATGAGCCGCAAGCTATGTGAGTCAATAGCGAAAAATTAATGATTCCATTATTTGTTTCAATTTTTTTTTTTAGGATCATGATCTCTAATACCTTAGGATTTTTATGATCAAATTTCTTGAGTTTTGAAGTTTAGCTTCCTTTTATCAAGTGGATACAAAAATATTGCTGAAAACTATTGATTCTATGTGGACTTGTTAATAAATTAAATCAAAATTAAAACCCAAGAAAATTTAGGTATGAGTGAATCCTAAAGGTTGAGATCATAATTCATGAGAAAATTTTAAAAAAACTGTTAAAGATAGTAAAATTTGAGTGCAGCTCTGGTAACTTACGCGAGAAGACTCCATATATATTATATTATATTACATTACATTATATTATATTATATTATTTATTATATATGAGCTACCCCCTTGCATAAATAACCTAAGCTACAGTTCATTTTCTCTATCTCTAATTATTTTTTAAAAGATTTCTTTTGAATTATGATCTCAACCCCTAGGGTTCATCATACCCAATTTCTTAAGTTTTAGTTTTAATTTGGTTTTCTATCAAGAAAATATAAAATTAACGATTTTAAATGAATACAACATTTTGTATCCACTTGATAAAGGGATAATTAAACTTCAAAATCCGTAGAATTTGATCTTAAGAAAATCAAGGATGTAGAGATCATGATTCTAAAAAAGAATTTAAAAAAAATTATAATGAAATAATTACCTTTTCGCTACTGACTCATATGATTTAGCTGAGATGCCAACTCATATTCAGTAATCCATATATATGAGTGAGTGTGTGCATGTGGACGTGCTTATTCGTGTGCATATGCGTGCGCGTGCATGTGAAACCAAATAAAACTAGCATTAATTTTGATCATGGGGATCAATCTGATCCTAGTCCCAAGATCTGCTATTTCCTACTTTGTTCAGTTTGTTGCAAACACAGCTACAAAAACTTCAATTAACCAATGCAAGTCTTCCTAAAACGCCAAGCAACCTAGACTGCAGAGCAATTTGCGCTCTCATACTATTTCTCGCCATAACTTGGCATAAAGAATAAGCTACTAAATGCCAAAATGAGTACGGTTAAGATATCAATTTATCTGACTTTAAGTTCATGATGAAAACCCACTGGCAAAAAGCAGAATCTATCCAGAAGGTAGCTTAATCTTGAATATAGTCAAATACTTATCAAAATTCTCATAATTATTATTATGGAATCACCTTTATGAAAGAAGATATTTTAAATCTACTCTATCTCTTTTAATTAAAAAATCTTCACCCACAAATACTTCCCTATATCTAATAGAGCGAGAGTGTCATCTCGAATGATTGTAATCTCTTCCTCGTCAACAGTAATCTCTTCCTCGTCAACATGGCACTCGCTGAATGACTATTTCCTCTGAGGAAATAAGTCGTGATCCCGCACGAGTGAACCTTGTTACTTCTACGTACCTTTTTTGTTTACTTCTATTTTCCTTTCTTCTTTGTTATCGAGCTTGTGCCGAGTTTTGTCCGAGCAATCAAGTTGGGCAAATTTTAGCACCGGGCTATGAGAACTGATCAAGAATTCCCAATCAATCATATTCTAAATAGGCGGTTCAAGGTCCGTTATTCAAGCCAATAAGACTCTCCATGGGGGAAAGGTGCGGCGACTACAGAACCGTCGTACAAAGTTGCGGACTAGAGTGCCCATGTCACCCACAGCGAGTTCCTTGAACTTGCTCAACATCTCGAGGCTCTCATTCAAGTTCTGATAAAGGCACCCATAGCAAAAGCTAATGGTGAAAGAGCATTAATTTCTCCCTCCCCACACGCCAGGGCACCGATCAATCCTCTCAGAGCCCAGAACAACCAAGGTGGTTTGTCTATATCAGAAGGGACCTACCAGCATCCCAAATCATCCAAGCAAGCTTAAGACAACAAGGAACGGGAGTTGACTTCAGCTTACTGCAAGAGGGATTGCGAAGATTTGGACTCCAATTTCAAGGGCCATGAACTCCTTGTCAAAAGCTTTACTCCAAAAGGAATTTTGGTTCAAACTCCCAACTAGATCAAAAGTACGATAAATTCATCCGACCATATCACCAATTATTGTGCTGTAATGCAACTCCAAGGTGCCATAGATGAAATCTTTTGTAGAGTCCTCTCCTTGACTATGGAGAAGGTAGCAAGGAGTTGATATAATATAATGGACTCTCCTTCGGATCCATCTACTCTTTTCGACAGCTACATAACATGTCTATTCAACAACTTGCCCCAAGCAAGATCACAAAGAGGAGAGTCGTATCCCTTCTTATACTAGAATAAGCACCTGGTCAGTAGCTCAACGATTTCTTCAAATATTTCAACGAAGAAAGCTCCAAATTGAAAAGTGCTCCTTCAACATAGTCCTCGTTGTCCTAATCAGCAGAGTGAGGCACACTGGATTCCGAAACTCCATCAGAAAGTAGTAGAAACTCATATTACTATCCGAACTCCTCCAACGGTTCGGTAAGTATATCAGACTAGAGGAATTCGATCTTGCCTTTAAGAACAGAAAATTCAACACGACAAAACAACTAGGCGACAAGTAGTCCGAAGAGTAGAGATGGAGCCCTCCAAAGCGTTACAATGATCCGCGCTAGAAGGGCATCTAAGTCAGCGAATATATGTCCTGAAGGCACCTCAAATCAAGATTCTAAACTAGATTCATAAAGGACTCCTCCTTCCACTACCATCGCCAATCAAAATGTTTGGGAATACTACAACCAGCTCCAGAAGGACATTGAGAACGTCATCTGATAAGGTCCTTAAAAAGTTCATCAACAAAGAGAAAACAAAGAGACAATCAACTAGCTCTCACTTAAAATCCCTAGCCGACGGGATGATCGAGTTGATTTAGCAAGGCAGGAAAGTTATATTGTAAGATATAACCTACCAAAAGAGGGAAGCTATTCAGACAGCTCAGCGACATGTCTAGTAAAGTACTAGGCCTTATGCCCTGCCAATACATGGCGTCATACCCATTTAGTGTTCTGGCTCTATGCCCAATAGCTACTTGGTCATTTAAATAAAAACTAATTCTCTTTTTTTATTTAAAAAATAAATGCTATTATTAGTACAATGTTCTTGTGCAATCACTTACTCGACAACATGTCCATTAACTCAGCAAAAGCCCTTGTATGTGGTGAAAACCCACTTATTCGGTAAAATGCCCACTTAATCAGCAAAATGCCCACCTACTCAACGAAAGTCATTTTATACGACAAATATCTATTTATCAACAAAATGCTCACTTATTCGGTGAAATGTCCATCTACTCTATGAAAGCCCTCGTATATAATGAATGTCCACTTATTCGGCGATATGTCCTTTTACTCGCAGAAATGCCCTCTACTCGGCGTATTGTCCAGCTACTTGGCGAAAACCTTCATATACAATGAACATCTACTTATTCTGCAAAATGCTTAATTACTCGGCAAAATGCCCACCTACCCGGTGAAAGCTCCTGTATATGATGAATGTCCCTTATTTAGTGAAATACCCTAACCAGATGATCCCTTGTATGAGGAGAAAGCCTACTTATTTAGCAAAATGCCCACTTAATTGGTAAATGCTCACCTACTCGATAGAAGCCCTTGTATACAAAAAAGTCCACTTATTTGGCAAAATATCCACTTACTTGGCTACTCGACGAAAGCCCTTATATCGGAGCCTCTCCCTTATTCGGCAAAATATCTACTTACTCAGTAAAGGCCCACTTATTCAGAAGCTCGTACGATTCTAGAAACAAAGGATTAATGAGTCGACCTTACAAAGAGAATGGGGCTTAAGTGACCAACGCTTACCAACAAGCTTAAAACACACCCAGGCCTAGGGTCAAGCTCGGGGGACTCTCCACTCATAATCAAGCTGTAAGACGGACATAACAAGCCCAAGACAGGGTGCAGCAAACAAATAATTCATCACCGAGCCCTGTTCATTACTTCGGCAAACACCCAACAAGTACTCGGCGGGTATGCAAGTCGACTTTGTATCGTACTCCATTTCTTAGCTCTACGCTCATTGCTCTCAACTTATTTCGACCTTATATCTATCAAGTATTCGGCGAATGCCCGAGTTGGATTTACACCAAGCTCAATTATATAATGTTCCCAACTTAATATTTTGATCCTACGTCTACTACTAAAGGCAACCGGCAAATTGCAAACAAAAGCACGGTAAAAGTGTGCAAGCAAAAACTAAAGAAATTGACTACATAATGTTCAAGCAAAATATCATTTTTATTGAAAGAGATGATTACAAATTTGGTGATAACTATCTAGACACAAACATTACAATTCAAATAAGAGTATAATTGCTTCAGCTTAGAAAAATTAGACTCGACCTAGGTGAAAGTTGTTCTGTACTCCGAGCTTGCTCTTCTGGCCGAAGAGAACTGGCCCACACATGAAAGCTAAACCCCCCGAGAAGGAGTCCATTTACTCTATATCACTAATGCTCAAGCAAAACACTTGAAAATTTCAGAGCCCCCAAAACCTCCAAGACGAGAGTTGACATCTATGAGACAAGAAAGCTCGTGATACCTTTTATCCACCTTATAAAGAAAATAGTTGAGAATCTGGCAACTCACTTGGTCCTCCAAGAAGCAGATAAGAAATTCAACGAGAACTCATTCTACGGTGAAAATTGATATCCATTCAATGGTATTACGTCATCGAACAACAAATGGCAAACTAGCTTCCCACTCATGCACCCATTTTTTGTATAATTCTTCCGTCTATACTGGATCAAACAAAGACTCCCAGACTATTTATATAGCTTCGATGGAGGCTAAAGATTTTCAAATGACAAGACAAGGCACAAATGAATGAGATGTTCTATCTCTTTATGTCACCTCAGTCATACGATTGACAAAATCTAAATTAAAAGTTGATCCTAACCATACAATTTGACATGAGAGGGGCACCGGAGGCAATCTCCATGTATCTGAGGCAATCATGCATTGGTTACCAAATTTTTTGTACATGTCTTAATGGCACCACCACAATTATCGAGATAATAATTAAAAGGCAATTTAATGCCTGGAGCACTAAGAGATCTCGACTATCCGTCCTCTCCAAAAATCTGACATCAAATCATGCTGAATAGTGAAATAGGTTACTTTCGAGGAAAAACAAATCAGTAGAGAGAACAGCTACTCCAAGAGCCCACCGAGCCAAACTCAAGAATGAGAGGAGAGGGCTATGTTAACATATAAATTCACGCGACTTAAAACTCACTACGAAAGCCACTAGTGAAAAGCTTATGGATTTGAGATCTATCAAAAGAGTAACTAAATCTCCGACACTTACCAAATCACCAATGGTAACTTATCAAATCACCAATGGTATCTGTGACATAACAAAATCTCCCCTGTTTGCATACGTGGAAGAAGAAGATATTTAAAATCTACTATAACTCCTTTTCTTTAATGATCTTCACCTATAAATACCCTTTTACCTCTACCAGAAAGGAAACATTGTTAAGAAGATGTAAAGAGAAAGAGAGGGGTCATTTTGAATTATTATAATCACTTCATCATCAATACAGTACTACTGACAGCTATTTTCTACATCTCCAAAGATGTAGGTTGAAACCACTCTCAACTGAACCTTGTTACATTTTTGTGCGTTCTATGTCTACTTCTATTTTTTTTTCTTCTCTGTTATCAAATTTGTGCCGAGTTTCATACGGACGTTCTAGTCAGTTAGACGAATTTTAGCGCGAACAGGTACCAGCCATTTAATCTCATCCAACATATTTGTGAAGCTCTCTTATCAGTGCCAAGTTATCCTCATAATCCGCCTTGTTTTGATTGGAAAAAGCTTAAAACTTAAGACATGGTACACAAGCAACTGGTCGGGTTTCCTATGACCAATACATTTCAAATCACAATAACTGGATGGACAGCTGGAGCTGGTTGACTTGCAAGCTATGGACAGACTTTGTTGACAAAAGTTAGGGGAGGCTCCATTCCCCATCCTAATTGGGTGTGATTAGTGGGAACGGTATATATGCACATGCCAGTGCCAGTGCCAGCGACCACCAAGTCTCACCTCGATCGCAGCCACCGCCAGGTTGCGCTGGTCAAGGGATCTAACAACCTAACAAAAAAAAAAAAAACACAAAGAAAGAAATATTAATTATACAAACAAGCCGTGCCTCTCCCGTTTCTATCAATCCAGAGCAACGGACTTTGAAAATTTTCAGAAAGAAAACAAATCAAGAAACACTATTCCACTCAACTTGTATACAGAGCAACATCCACGTGCCCGAACTTTCCAAGAAGAGAATGGTCGACTCCCTCAAGTCTCAAGCTTCATAAATTCGATCCTTGCAACTGAAATTGATTTACAATTTCGTTGAGAGCATCTGAGAGAACTGATAATGGGTAGCATGGATGATTCGGGGAAGCCAATCCAGCAAAAGAGCTCGCTGCGGTCGAAACTCAAAATCCTCCTCTTACTAGTTGTCACCAACTTTCTCTCCATCTACTTCTTCTCTGGTTCCTCGTCTTCTGCTACCAACTCCATAAACTTGTCTTCCATCACAACCCGCCTCCACCTCTGGGGCTCGGACGAGTCTCTCCTTCGCGAACTCAACTCCACACAATCCAAACTCACGGCTACACAGTCCGAGATCAGAGCCCTGTACCTTCGCTTAGCCACCTCCAACGCCCTCCTTGAAACCCTCCTCACTGATCTTGGTAAAGCTCAACAAGAAAACTCGCCACCCGAAGCACTAGAAGGGTGGCAGCATGAGCTCTCGGGTGAGCTCAAGCTTGCCGTTGGCCCACACAAGCTCCCTCTTGGATTCACTCCAAATATTGGCTCTGGTGAGCTCTATCCTGCTCTGGGCACAGCCTGTCGCCGCTATCAGGATGAGCTTGAGGAATACATGACTTACAAAGTCGGCGGTGAGTGCCCATCCGATGATGTCTTCGCGCAGAAGTTGATGCTCAAAGGCTGTGAACCCCTCCCCCGTCGCCGGTGCCACCCAAAGTCACCCAAAGGCTACGTCGAGCCCATGCCAGGGCCGGCCAGCCTCTGGGCCACACCTCCAGATACCAGCATCGTATGGGACCCGTACACCTGCAAGAACTATCAATGCCTGATTAATCGACACAAGGAGAAAGGTTCTTATGACTGTAAAGATTGCTTCGACCTCAACGGCCGAGAGAAGGTCAGGTGGCTCCAGGACTACACTGATCTTGACTACAGCATTGACACTGTTTTGAAGATGAAACCAAAGGGCACGATCAGGATTGGGCTAGATATCGGGGGAGGCAGCGGAACATTCGCAGCTCGGATGAAGGAAAAGGGCAATGTGACGATCGTGACGACCTCGATGAACTTTGATGGACCATTCAACAGCTTCATCGCATCAAGAGGGCTAGTGCCCCTTCACATCAGCGTCGCGCATCGGCTTCCCTTCTTCGAAAACACGCTTGATATTGTGCACTCAATGCATGTCCTCAGCAATTGGATTCCGGATACTGTGCTGGAGTTTGCACTTTTTGATATCTACAGAGTGCTGAGGCCTGGGGGCATCTTCTGGCTTGATCACTTCTTCTGCATCGGGACGCAACTGAATGCCACCTATGTTCCCATGTTTGAGCGACTTGGGTTCAAGAAACTGAGATGGAACGCAGGGAGGAAGCTGGACCGAGGGATCGAGTTGAACGAGTGGTACCTCTCAGCTCTGCTGGAGAAACCCATGACCTGAGGAAGAAATAGGTAAAGAAAAAAATGTTTATGATTTGGATGCGAAACTAGAGAGGTAGAAATAGGATTTTGTTCTGGTTATGTGTTACCCTATAATTTATTTTCATAATGATGCAAAACATCCAGGTCAATTAGCAGCAAACTTAGTTCATGACTTAATCTAGACTGTCTGGGATAATTATATTACATGTTCTTTTCGTATGGGATAATTATATTACATGTTCTTTTCCGTAGCACATTCATCTCTTTGGTCAATAAAGCTACCAAATTTTTCATGGAAGTTATTACAAAGACATACACACTGCACAGCTATAGAATGATTCATGAAATGTGTTCAGTAACTTCCCAATAGAGCCAAAGGGATGGAATGGTTTGAGCAAGTAGTAAATATTAATTACTCCAACTGAGGTCTTTGTTTAGCTGGAATTGGGAAATATAGAAATAACAATCAAGGATACTAGATACTTTCAGAAAATAATCCATAAATGCACAGCTAGAAGATTAGAGGGGCATACGAATAAGCTGATTGTTAAAGTTTAATAGGCAATCAGGGTGATAGATTGATTCATGTTCAACAGTGCAAGCTCGCATGATAGGAGCGAGTAATGGAAACATCAGTGCATAATTAAATTTGAAGAGGGCTTAAAGAAGGCTGGCCTGAATTTCTGATAAATGGATTCTAAGCTATGGAGCAAAAGTAATAAATCTCTACTATGCTGAGATCTAGAGTCAAAATATCTTCTGCTGCTATATCAAGATCATACTTAATGAATAGTGTAGTATAGGAGTAATGCACAATGGTCCCGTCCAGACCTACAATTTGTTATATAATGCCAGGACTCCTTACAGAGTTTTCTACAAGGCAAATATCATGATAGTTGTGCAAGGTCAAAACTGATTAGGAGAATATAGCAAGGTACAGCCTACCTTTTACTTCTATTTTATGGTCTTTTCAATCCTAAATTAATCTCTGTGATGCTTGCGGAAGGAAGGTAACAAAGGAAGAAAGTTGGCGACAATCTTATGGCTTGCTGCTAGTTAAATGAAAACTTACTGAGATAAATATTAGACTATGAGGTCATCTAGAAAATGATGATAAAAAAGAGAAATAAACATAAGGACCTTGAGGATACACTCGAGGTTTGTAGTGCAGTCTTTGAACTACACAGTCTACGGTATGTGGACACTTTACCTAGGAAAAAATTGGTGCATGGCCATGTTAGACATTATAATCCACCATGTTCATCCATGTCCGACACTTACAAAAATTGAAATATTTATTTGGACAAAAAAAAATTGTACAACATGGAGTACACCCGTTGGACAAGAACTAAATATTTTACGGTTCATTTTACTAATCTGGAATCTACTAATTTTAGCTTATATATGTGAATCACACCCCAATACATATATATATATGTACAAGTTAAATATACCAATATTTTTTAAATGCACATATATAGGTGTCTCCTCATGTCTAGATATTGGAAGGCAGCCATGCCCATCCATGTTGGTGTTGGAGTCAGACACTCGTTTCCTCTACATTGATCATAGGTTGTAATACTACCATTCAGGATGAAGTTTTGTTTTCTTTTCCAGCGAAGTTCATCTCAATTCTCGACATCCATAACAGCTCCTCAGGTGTTAGAAGACACACAGGAAATCATATTCTTTATAAGATTAAGCCGTACAAAATCATAGTCTAAATGGTCCTTTTCTTTCCCCAGAATGGGACTAAGGTGATTAATCTGAATTAAGAAATGTAGTTCTTATTAAATAAGAGAACAGAAGTTGGATCTTGAAGAGTTAAGGCCAATTATAAAGTACCCTCCATCCAAGTTGTTCAGAAACCAAATGTGGATGTGTCTACATGATATAAATTTGAAAGAAAAAAACTTTCCTATCAACTTATGACAAACAGAACGTCCCAAGTGCTGCCTGGGAGACAATTCAAACATTTTTAACTATGCAGAAAGTAAAAGAAAGCTTACTTGGAGTTAACCAGGTACTGGATAGGGTACAGTAGCCATTGCAATCAAGTATAAGGCTGGTGAGATTTGAATCTGCACTTGTCAGGTTCCTGTAACATTGAACAATTTGATTATTGTGATGATTTGCAAGATATCCTCAGCCTTCTTTACTATTTCTTTCCTTTGAAGTTAGTTCATGCGATGGTTAAAAACTACTAAGCTGGGTTGTCTGGTAGCATTAAATCATCGGTTCATCAAACACTATGGCTGTAAATAGCCCTAGAAAAAGAACAATTACACAAGTTCGTGTAGGTTAAAAGAACATGTAAGAGTCAATTTTCAGTATTTCACTAAGCATCACTGTAGTTCCTAACCACTGCTCTGTTGACTATAGACTCAGATGAAATGGTGCACCTTGGAATTATCTGGAACAGCTTAGAGAAACCAAATTCAGAGACCTTTGCAGTTTATAGTTAACTGTTCATCCAGCCGTTATCTATTAAGCTTGTTAGGGTTATGGATTATAGGATGATTCTAAGCTTGTGCATGCATGCAAAAGCCAAATCAGGGCAGTTTTGTTTTTTTTTTTTTTTTTTTCAACTTTTCTTTCTGTATGTAGAGTAATCAGTAAGTCTACAAAGTAACTTTACAAAAGATTACCAATTCACTTATGCAACTTAAGGAAGATAAACTGTAAAGGTTATTGCACACACATTAATAGATGCAAAAGCCGAGGATGAGAAACTTGCATTAGTTCCACAAAGATTCCCCCCAACAAGCACTTGTTGGTTTAACATGGACAATTTGGTTACATGGATCTGCATATAGACATGGAGAGTATGACTGACATTCAAATGAACATTTAAAGGGAAACATCAAGATGAAAATACAAAGAGAAACTTGCCAAAAAGTCTTATACACAATAGTCACAACCAACAGTTAGGACACCTGAAGAAGGAAGTACTACCCCAATCAGACACAAAAGACACAAAGATAAGCATACCTTGTGCTTGTGTGTGTGCACGAGCACACGCCTGCACACGTGCACGCACAAGTGTGTGTATGTCTGCATGTACATGCACAGAAATACATACAAGCAAGAGATGTGCATGCAAGCAAGAGAGACCCTACCTTTATGCGTGCCCATACTTGCATGTACCTATCTCTGAAAAAATATATGGTTTCAGCTTGTGGAGCTCTTCAAGGAAAATGCTCCAATGTCAGGCTTACCACTTAGGATGATTTAGTATAAAAGACATCTACAATGAAGGATGTTGATGCTGTAGAGTTCCCACCTTCGAGGGCATGAGGTTTGTTTTTATGATTTATTAGTTGTTTATCGCCACTGAGACCTCGCTAAGTTGGCAAATACGGGGGTTGGATTATAGATGTTCTAGATAAAAGACCAGCTATGACATTTGTTCAAATTAGGAAATTAAGAAAAAACACTTTTCCTCTAAGGATCACTTTGTGTTATCTGGTTAAATTTATTCCCTTATCCAAGTTTATACCGATTGTCCACTTGACATCAACCATACAATTGTAATTAAATCCCTGGACAAGGTCAGCATAGGTAAGATAGTGGAAATGCCACAGAAGTGTGAAGACAGGTTATCAAGAAGGAAAAAGTGACTTCGTTGCGCATGGAAGTGAAGTCGTGAAACCAACAGCCGTCCAGAATTCTATTTTAAAATTCTACCAAAATGAAGGTGCAATATGATAATAATTACTATGGAAAATTAAATTTTCAACATCTCCGAAACACAACATTAGCCAACTATGCAATTGAAATACATACGACCATGTTCTGTAACCAATATTAGTTTCGTATCTGTTACCCTTTTCCCTTGCCTAGTTATTAGGAGAAAACAATAGTGTCTTTTAATATCAACCATTATGTTCCAATTCTCTTAGTTTCCTTTGGGCCTCAAAAGCATTTTGGTTATCCATGTTGCATTTCGAAACATTATCAGGTCTTGATGCGAAATAAAGCATACAAAATAGGTACTAAACCACCTCAGAAAAGCACCCAATCACAATTGATCATTTACAAGAAAATGTACATGAAGTTGAATATCATACGAAATAAAAATTGATTGTGACTTTAGTAGAATAGTAGAAACATCGCTTGAAATATTACAATGATCATAAGCATTAATCTATCAAGAGATGGATAAGGAATAGACTGGATACATTTGTTAAAGCGTCCCAGCAGGATCTGAATATACTTCAAAAAAACAAAAAACTCTAAAAAAAAATAAACAAAATAAACTCATCTGACTTTAGAAAGGAATTACCTGAGTTTCTGGTCTTGGATCGCAAGTACTTTTTATAAGTTGTAGATCGTGTCACCAACACTATACTGTCATGCAATTTGTTTCGACAGAAAGGCAGAAATGCGTGGAGTGGTGGAAGCAATCTTAAATTCTGAAATCCTTTATATCCTATAAATGTCAGTTTAGACATAAACCTAAACATCTACTTTGTTAATAGAAATGTTTTTGCAAATTTCTCAAGGAAGGTGGATCCCTACTAATATAATACGGCCAGAATACCTCCACACCTTGTTAGTTTATTCCTAAGTTTGATTCTTAATAGGAAATGGGAACCTGATTCCTCTACTGGCAATATCAACTTATATTACTATTTCTCACAGCATAAGGTTTGATATGCCATGCATTAGGAAGACAAGGTATCTAGGATATAATCATAAAATTCTTCTTTCTAAATGACCTTTTTCAAGCATGCTAAATGGCAATGGTAGCTAAAGCATTTCAGCACGCCATGTCTAAGAAGAATGACAAACGTGTCAAAAACTCACATGGAAATATACTTTACAGAAAGCCACAGATCAAATAGCAGGAGGTGCAAAATTATTGAGAACGATAGAAATATAGGTTTAGGAGTTTAATGCCATGAACAATTATATGGTTCTAAAACATCATGTTGCTTGATTTCAAGTGCTGTAATGTGAATTATTTAACTTATAAAGAAGTGTGAAATAGGTTATGACAAAGTAGTTTCGAACACGAGCAAAACAATGTTTTCTTAAATCACTTCCTGAATATCAAATCTCACAAGCTTCAACTATCTCCCCTGAACAAAAAGTTAAAATATGAACCAAGCTGTTGGTTTTCCAAGAGTAAAAGAAATGACGTGGCAAACTGCTGGTTTACGGTTACTGATAAGCAGGAAGAGAAGCCAACCAAGGGATCAGTTTTTCATGGACCAGATCTGGCCTGTCATCATGGGGACAGTGCCCGACTCCTTCCAGAACATGGAGCCTGACATTTGAAAATTGAGAAGGGAGAGAATAAAAATATTTCCCCACAGGTCCATCCAGAGGAGTGAATGGATCTTGATCACCCCACAAGACCAGGACTGGAAGAGAGATTCGTGGCATCAAGGACACAGGATTTGGCCCTGGGGGGCCTGTCACTATAGAAACGAAGGCATCCAGAGCACCTACATCATCAGCTGGTCTTTTAATAATCTGCCATAATTTACCAGGGGTCACTTCAGAATACAAACAGGCCTAGATCACATTTCAATTTTGTGAACATCTGAGTTCAACTTACCTCTACCAAATCTTCATCAACAGATTCTTTGTTTCCATAAATAGAAAGCAATATGTTCTTAAGGTTCTCCCTGTTTGATTCCGAAGGTATCAGAAGTTTGCAACTCATTGCCCTAATATAAAAATTTTGTGAAACCCAACCATCCCAATGTACCTTTTTTTAACTCTTTCAAAAATAGCTGATGCTATTCCTCTCTGCTTTAGCAGGAAATCAACTAGCCAAAGCACCGGCAATAGAAGCTTAATCCTCCAGTCATCGACAATGGCCTTGTTGTTCATGCCCCCTGCACAATTTAGTAGCACAAGCCCCCGGACCAAACCTCTTGGGGATTCTGGTATTCAAGGAGAATGAACATGTTCGAAAAAACACTTTGCAAGTATATAAAACTACCATTGCATAAAATCTGAGATTACAATTAAAGATGACTGCAGTCTGGAACAGGCCTTTACTTATCAGTAATTTTGATCAGAGGATCTCACTGACTTGTTCTACATCACAAGGAATAACTAAAATGTAAGGGCCAAACAACCTAGTAACCTATTTATCATTTTCGTCTTTTTTGAACAAGGTTGTACCTGAACTTGAATTTAGGACTTATCAGTTCCCACAGCCCACCGCCCCCGCCCCCCCCCCCCAAAACAAAAAATTCAAGATAATTGATGCACAAAATCAAACTAAAGAGTACTAGCATATTGATTACATGGAGCTGTTTTACCTAAGTGATATCACGGGAGTCATGCTGTTATCATATTTGTATTAGAAGCAGTTATAATATCAAAAATCATGCTTCCATTAATTCCCTAATGAAACCAAGATTTCATCCATTTGAAAAAACTAGGAATATCAAGAGATAACATGAATTATTGTTTGCTTGAAGATGGCAAATCGATGTCTACCTCATATTTGTTTCAAACTTTGCTAATTCTTTATTGCTTCTCTTATGGAAATCAGGACACCAATTCTGTTGCTCTTGAAGCCTTATTTCTCTATGAGCAAATGTAACAAAATTTCCCTATAATCTTGCAATTTTAGGTTGCATAAACATAGAATGTTCGAGCTAAATACCATGCTTTTTCCTCTTCGATCCCCTTATTTTATGTTTATTCAGTTATTCCCATCTAAGGTCCTCAAGGTTAA
Source organism: Dracaena cambodiana (assembly GCA_036321105.1). Lineage (NCBI taxonomy): Eukaryota > Viridiplantae > Streptophyta > Magnoliopsida > Asparagales > Asparagaceae > Dracaena > Dracaena cambodiana. The sequence goes on from JAYEPQ010000002.1 coordinate 63,947,873, forward strand.
TGAACGTTAATGGCATGTCCTTTGATTCATGCAGATGAAGCCATAACATCAAGATTTAGGTCAACGCAGTGGAGGATATACACTCTGATGAAGGCTGTGCCTACTTTCAATCTATCTAATCTTTCTTCTCTCTTTTTTCTTGAGTTGGTGGAGGTGGACAATGGTGAGAATATTTCAGACTATGAATACTTGGTTAACCTTCTTCATTCACAACAACTCAATCAGGATTTCCTCAAAAAATAATAAAAGAACCAGGAAAAAAAAATTAAGGAGCTTCAGCATGAATTTAGTTCAGATTTACAATTGCGAATGTCAGAAAAAATTGCAATTACATCATTAGTTAACCATATAAATTACTATCTAGGATCTTTATCATCAAATCGTATTGAGCCTAGAGCATGATGAAAGAATGGAATTCCATTAAATATTGAGCCTAGAGCAAGATGAAAGAATGGAATTCCATTAACCATAAAACGAGCCTGACATAATTAAAGTGAACCAACACAACTCAATTAAAAGTAGGGATGGCAATGAACATGTCCATAGGCCAATTTTTAGCCCTTCCTATACAAAAATTTAAATTAGAAAAATAAAATTTTTATTTTTAATTCAAAATTTTGTATAGATCGGGCCAAAAATTGATCCATAGACGCATCTATTACTATCCCTAATTAAAAGGAAGTAATATAATTGTTTAATTTATTTATAATAACTGAAGTGCTCTGCTTTTATCACGTTCTTATTAGAAGTTGTTTAACTTAAAAATCATTTTTCAATAGTGTAATATCCTATATAAAGGCTGAATCATTTGGGGAAAAATATTAGGAGTTATTGTCATAGGAAGTGTGCAGTCCTCTATCTGCTAATTTTCTCTTAATTTATCACTGTTTTCTCTTAATCAACTCCCAACAGCATGTCTTGAAACCTCTCTACGGATAACTATGTCTCCACATCTCCTATTATCTTGCAAACCCTAGGTTGCATAATTGCAACACACATTCATGTTGCATTAGTACAATTACATGAGATATATGATATAGAACATGGACACAGGTACGCTTCAAACAAACAGAATTACTTACTAAGACTAATGTGAATTCAACAATATAATACAAACTTTAAGTTATATTGATCAATAATTACCCTAGCAATAATTGTTCGATACATGTCTTGCTAAGAAAATGGAATAATTACATGAAAACACATACAAATCAAATTTTGCAGCCACTGATTCCTACATTAGCTTATTGTCATTTTTGTCATGATATATCTCCAACATGTCTAGAGTACTTTGGAAACTTTTAGATAAATTGCAAGGGGTATCTGACAAGTTTTCACCGAGTATAAGGTTACTAGATAAGTATTAGATAGAAGTATGCCTTCATTACAAGTAATCCACCCAACATAGCAAGACCTTGAAAAATTGAGTTAAATGTACGATGATCCATAAAGCAATCCCCATATGGGTGGTTGCAGGAATTCAAGAAGATTTCAAGGAATTTAAACAGAAAGAATTAGAAGTAAGGTAAACTGCAGCGGACTAACTAACCAGAAGCAGCAATTACACAGACAAGGCTTCCAACTGAGTTCCCAACCAAAACTGTCGGCTTCTTAATGACTTCATCCAAGAAATCCAAAATTAACTATTCAAATAAACCAATATTGTTCAGTATGAGTATAGTTGTGAATAATAACTAATACCAAATAGTTAAAAAGTAAGAAGTAGATATGGCACCTGCGACCATGTTTCCATTGTATAAGCAAAGCCTTTTGGCTTATCTGAAGCACCAAAACCAAGCAGATCAACAGCATATACAGTATAGCCTTCAGACAGAACTCCAATATTTCTGAAGCAAACAAATAAATTGCAAAGCACTTTACTCAAAATAATGATATATACTGAAGAACTTCTCGCATGTAATTTCAATTTTAAAATAAGAAAATATCCATAAGAATTCAATATTTAAATCTTATAATCAAGAGATCAAATTCCATATATTACGAAGATAAGACATATATAATATATTGATTAGGCTATGAAAGTAGGAGCTTTTGACATGCGAGGCATTAAAAATAAACTAAGCATTGAGAAAATTTTAGACCCAAAACGTTAACTCATTAGTCTCAGATCCAATGACAGATCAAGTATTCATATTCCCACTCTTTTTCTAATGTGGGACAAAACATTACTCTTGTCCTTCTCCATTTGTGTTATACAAAGAACACTGATTATTTTGCTTAGACCATTCGTTTTAGTTAATGTGTTCGTAGTAGACGATTGTCTTCACTAAAACTAACAATGATTCTCTCACTACTATTTATTTTGCATTTTAATCTACAACGACCTCTCTTCTTCATCCTATGATTAATTTTCCTTTCCTCAATTTGTATGGTAATTCAGTTAACACAAGTTCCTCATTCTAGGGTTTAGACCACCCAAAAAAAAAATCCAGCTTCAGACACTTCCTTAACATCCAAAATCAACAAATTCCGCACGTTATTGAGGATATTCAAACTAATTGCACCAACAATTTTGTCACCAAATTAGAATCCCATCACCAAAATTTGAACTGTTTTGCGAATTTTTACCTTCGCCAGTGGGCAATGGAGGCGCCAAACCCATGGACAAGGAGAAGAGGAGGGCCAGCTCCCTTGACGAGGTAATTTACAGCGAAGCCCCTCCATTTCCAAACCTTGTACAGTTCCTCGATCTCCTTCAGCTCCCCGCTGACCTCAGGCGCTACGGTCGCGGTGCGGCTGCTGCCACCGGCGTCGGAGGAGGCGGCCTTCAGAGGCTGAAGAGGGCGAGGGGTAGTTCTGTAATTTCGCAAAAGGAATGGAGGAGGAGGAGGAGGAGGAGGGGGAGGATAGAAAGGCAGGCGAGGAGTTGCGGAGGCAAGGAAGGACGTGGAGGGAGTTGAGAGGAGAGTAACGGCCATATGATACGCCCTCCAAATTTTTGGCAAATGGGGATTCGTATGAGATAATTATAATATATGGGATTCTGGGAAATTCTATTCATGCACACACTTAACTCATTACGCACACCTTTCTCTGGTACTCTCTCCGCCAAATTTTACTTTTGAATCATCCCAAATGGAAAATTCTAAATGCACCCTACCTTTTTACTTTGTGCGCCCTCCTACTACCTTACTACCTAAAGAACAAATAATTACTAGTTCATAATAAATTTTTTTGGATAAAAAAATCCTTAACCCTTACAAGTTTTTTCCTCTGCATTGTTGTTGCCGCTGCCGTCACCGCTGCTGCTGAGGGAGGAGATAGAAGTAAAGTCGACGAACGGCAACGGTCACCGTTAGAGTTTTAGAGATGATTGGAGGAAGAGAGAAGGAAGAGGGCAATTGCGGAAAAGGGATGGGACTCACTAAGAAAAAATAGCCATATTTCAAATTTGTATAGGGCTCACTAAGAAAAATACGGGCACATTAGAATTTTTATTCCCATACTTACTCAACAAGTCCATCTTTTTTCCATTTGTAAACATTTCCCTCTCTCTTCTTTTCCATCACATTTTATCATGGTCAGCTATTACTTTGCGAACAAAATGAAACTTAGTCGGGTATTAATATTCTACTGTTATTCAATTAGGTCGGGTATTAATATCCGATTGGTATGTTGTGAAAGACAACTTAGTCAAAAAAATTAGTGATGAACTTATAATTTTTTGAAAGTTTCAAATGTGGGCGTTTTGAGCAAAGTGGCATGCATGGATAGAATTTCCCTAGGGTTCTCTATATATTAGTCTTTTGGGGTATTTACTGGTTTGTCCCTCAAATCTTTAAATATTATGATTTTACCCCCCAAATCTTCATATTTATAATTTTGCCCCTCAAATCTCATAAGTTACAACAATTTTGCCCCCTTCTCTCACTTTCCCAAACACAGTTAATTTTTTGACCATTTTATCCCTTATTTCCTCTTTTATTTTCCTCCTCTTTTTCTTCTCTCTTCCTCCTTTCTTCTTATTTTCTTCATTATTTTTCCTCTCTTCCTCCTCTCTTCTCCTTCTCTTTTCCTCCTCTCTTCTCATTTTCTTCATTTTTTTACTCTTTCATGTCATGCATTTTTCCTCTAGTTCACCAGATCAATTATCTCAAGTAAAAAAAGAAAAGAAAATAAGAAGAGAGGAGGAAAATATGAACATGAAAGAGTAAAAAAAAAAAATGAAGAAAATGAGAAGAGAGGAGGAAAAGAGAAGAAGAAGAGAGGAGGAAGAGAGGAGAAATAATGAAGAAAATAAGAAGAAAGGAGGAAGAGAGAAGAAGAAGAGGAGGAAAATAAAAGAGGAAATGAAGGGTAAAATGGTCAAAAAATTAACTGTGTTTGGGAAAGTTAGAGAGGGGGGCAAAATTGTTGTAACTTATGAGATTTGGGGGGCAAAATTATAAATATGAAGATTTGGGGGGTAAAATCATAATATTTAAAGATTTGAGGGACAAACCAGTAAATACCCCTAGTCTTTTATAATCACCTCTAAACTAAAGGCTACTGAGAATTTTGGCTTGCGGTGGCTGAGAGGATATGCAAATTTTTTATTTGATTGAACAGATTCTCTCAAAAACTTGTGTGTTTATAATAGTGATGGTAAATGATAAGTCGATGGATAAATTTTTGGCCCATATTGTACAAATTTTTAAATTAAAAATAAAAAATAAAAAATTTATATTTTTTATTTAAAATTTTATATAGAACGGAGCAAAAATTGATTCCTGAACGTATCCATTATCATCCCTATTCACATTCTCTCCTTATTCTCTTTCACATTGAAAATTCTTTATGTTGAGAATAATAGGAAGGAGAGGAAGGAAATTCTATTCACTTGTTGCCAATTTTGGAGTGGAGATCTATCAAGCTTTTGAATGTAGATCTACATTGGACATCAAGTAGGATAATGCAGTTAAGAGAGAACTTTACAGAGGACTAGTTAGCATGTTTTGAGAGGTTTATCATTTACATTGCGCAGCCGAAATTAGAACTCTAACTATGTAGGTTCCAAGTGATTACTGCATCATTATTGTTTGTTTATAGGACTTTGGACCTGTTTATAGGACTTTGGACCCGGAGCTGAAACTCATTCATTCACAATTAAGTAGCTAGCTATACATTTTGGGATAGTATCAGGATTGTGGAGTTGTGGTCCCGGGCATATACAGAATCCTCTTAAAATATGTGTTTTTTCTTCTAGACAATTGCCAACTAAATTATAAAGATATAATAATGATTGATACCTTGATGTGCATTCATTTTTTTTATTGCATCTATATTAATATGATTCGTCCAGTTATTTATGATAAGCTCAAGCTTTGATTTTTATTATCATCTATGACAAGTATGTTAGATACCATACGAAAATTAAATAATAGATCTTTATATTAAATCACCAAGAAATTATATATAAAATATGCGGAAGCGTATCTGAATCCATTACAAATAATTACGTTGTAGAGCCGTGCGATTGGCCTTCCATATCTACACGTTTTCCTAAGAAAACCCTTTTAACTTTTCTCTCTAATTTCTCTCTGTCAATGGAAAACAGAAAAGAATCAAAGTGACGTATGATTTGGGGACTATAACCGCCTTTTTATAGATAAATCTGTCTATTAGTATTTCTAATTTAACCCATTATAAAATCAGAAATTACCCATTAGATTTCTACATATAAAAGACCCACACTCTATTAGATACATTAAATCCCAACTTAATTAGATCACTTTTAATTAGGTCCAACCATATTAGATAGTTTACAATACATGATTATTTCATATATGGGCCAATGTTGGATAATGATCCAATAATCTCTCACTTGGACCTATGTAACCTTATAATCATATTTTGCATAATTATCGAATGAGCTAAACTTTACTGTCATTTCCGAAATGTATCTATAACCAATCCGGTCCATCAATCATACTAACATAGGATCAAAGCGGGTTTTGTTACAGTAGTTGTAACTCAACTCATCAATGGTCACGTATATCAATACAACTGAATGACATGGATCATGATGTAGATATGTAGAATGGAAATTTCATGTAATGTGATCTTAATATGCCTATTTCGAATTGGTCCACCCTTAAATCTTATTGATATCAAACAATATAATAATTCAGAGTGTGAATGAAACAAAACCTTATTTCTGCATAAAATAACATTAATATCATAAATTAAAATAACTAAAATATGTTTATATCATAAGAGTATCTGATAATACAAACTCCTACTAAAACTGAATATCATCAATAGACACGACACTCATACAAGCAGTATGCTCATGAAACATTTTGGATAGCAGTCCCTTAGTAAGTGGATCCACAATCATGGAGTTTGTTCATATGTACTCTATAGACAACTGTCTACTCTAAACTCTTTTTTTCACAACCAGGAACTTGATGTCTATATGCTTCGACTTCATCGAGCTCCTATTGTTATTGGAATATAGAACTGCTGACTTATTGTCACAAAATAACTTGAGTGGCATATCAATATAGTCCACTATATGCAGCCCCGTGACAAAATTTCGCAGCCATATCTCGTGATTGGATGCCTCATAACACGCTATAAACTCAGCTGTCATAGTAGAAGAGGTTATAAGAGACTGTTTAGTACTCTTCCAAAAAACAGTTCATTCAGCTAGAAAATAGATGTAACCCGATGTGAATTTCATACTATCTTGGCATCCAGCAAAATCAATGTCAGTATACCCAATGATCTCAATTTGATCTGACATTTGATATGTGAGCATGTAATTCTTTGTTCTGTATAAGTATCGCAGAACTCTTTTGGCTGCTTTCCAATGGTCTGCTCTTGGATAGCTTAAATACCTGCCCAACATCCCTGTAATGTACGCGATATCTGGACGCGTACAAACCTGAGCATACATCAGACTCCCCACTGCTGAGGCATAGGGAATTTTCTGTATTTTCTTTTCCTCAAAATTATTCTTAGGGCACTGATTGAGACTAAACTTGTCTCCCTTAGCCACAAGAGTATCACCTACTTTACAATCTTGCATGCCATATCTTTTAAGAAATTTTTCGATATAGTTCTTTTGTGATAATCTAAGAATACATTGAGAGCGATCTCTGTGTATCTGAATCCCTAATACAAAAGAGGTATCACCAAGATCTTTCATCTCAAAATGCTTAGCTAGAAATCTCTTGGTTTAGTGCAATATGCATATATCGTTGCTGGCAAGTAAGATGTCATCAACATATAATACTAAGAAAATATGTTAACTTCCACAGAACTTATGGTGTACACAGTTATTGACTAAGTTCACCTCAAAACCGAATGAGATGGTCACTTGATGAAACTTGAAATACCATTGTCGAGACGCTTGCTTGAGCCCATAGATGGATTTCTTAAGTTTGTAAACCATACATTTTGAGTCTCCCGATACAAAGTTTTCTGGCTGGACCATATATATCATCTCATCAATGTTACTATTGAGAAACGTTGTTTTGACATTCATCTGATGTAACTCAAGATTGAAATGCGCTACCAATACCATTATAATCCTAAAAGAGTCATTCGAAGAAACCGGAGAAAATGTCTCTTTATAGTCGATGTCTTCTTTCTGCGTAAAACCTTTTGTGACAAGACGAGCTTTATACCTTTCCACATCGCCTTTCGAACCCCTTTTGGTCTTAAATATTCATTTGCAGCCAATAGGTTTCGCTCCTTCTGGCAATGGGATAAGATCCCACACATCATTGTCCTTCATGGACTTTATCTCCTCATTCATAGTATATATCCACTTTTCAGAGTTAGAACTTTCGATGGCTTGACGAAAGTTGATCAGATCATCTTTCATCACTCCAATGTCTACCTCATGTTCTTGAAGAAATACAATGTAATCATCTGGTAATGCACTTCTCCTCTCTCGAGTAGATCTCCTTAATGGCATATGTTCTTGAGGTGCCAGAGTTTGTTCTTCTGGAACAATCTCTTAAACGGGATGTTGTTCGACATTGTCTTGATCTATTGTTTCTTGAACAAGGTCAGGAATGGAATTCTGATCAATGCCAATAAGACCTGTGGGAATATCAATACATTCATGTTCAAAGACAAACTCCATGCCTATATCTCCTCCCTCAAACTCGACATCCTCAAAGAACCGGGTATTTTCTATCTCGAAAATTGACCTAGTCGTGCAATCATAAAACTTGTATTCCCTGGGTCTTTCAGAGTATCTAACGAAGTAGTAACTAATCGTTCTTGAGTCCAGTTTTCTTTCATTTGGCCTATAAGGCCTTGCCTCAGCTGGACATCCCCATACGTGTAAGTGCTTAAAATTAAGCTTCTTACTTGTCCATAGCTCATAAGAGGTTTTGGCAGTCGCTTTAATTGGAACTCTATTAAGAATATATGCTGCAGTCTTAAATGCTTCTCTACAGAGTGATTTAGGTAAGGTAGAATGACTAATCATATTCCTCACCATGTCATTGAGTGTTCTGTTTCGTCTTTCAGTAACACCATTCATAGTGGGCAAACCTGACATAGTGTACTGTGGGACAATACTGCATTCCTCTAGGAATTTAGCAAAAGGTCTTGGACGTTGTTTACCTAAACCGTCATATCTGCCATAGTATTCACCACCATAGTTAGACCTGACGCTTTTGATCTTTTTGCTGAGTTGGTTTTCAACTTCAGCCTTATAATATTTGAACACTTACAGTGATTGTATCTTTTCATAAATAAGATATATATAGCCATATCTAGAGAAATCGTCTATAAACGAGATAAAGTATTGTTGACCATTCCAAGCAACAGTAGGAAATGACTCACAAATATCCGTATGAATAAGTTCTAAGACGTCCAGAGTACTGTTGGCTTCAAATCTCTTTTTGTTGGTTTGTTTTCCCTTTATGCAGTTAACACAAACATCAAACTCTGTGAAATCTAAGGGATCAAGAATTTCGTCTGACATAAGTCTCTCAATTCTCCGTCTGGAGATGTGACATAATCTCTTGTGCTATAATGCAGCCGAATTCTCATTGATTAATTTTCTCTTTACACCTCGAGTACTTAAATGCAGAGATTCATTAAGTGAAGCTATTTGCGTGAATTGAATATACCTTATCGTAACTTGATAAAGAATCGGATCCAACCAAATTTGAATTATGAAACAAGCTAAATTTTCCATTTCCAAATAAACAAGAAAAACCAAATCTGTCCAAAGTAGAAATAAAAATCAAATTTTGTCTAAAAGACGGTACAACAAATGTCTCATCAAGATCCAAATAAAATCCAGTCTTTAACAATAATCTAAACTTTCCAATTGCCTCAACTTAAACCTTCTTACCATCACCCACATAGATATATTTTTCAACATCATTTGGTTTTGGCAACTCAGGCAACCCTACATAGGCACACTGATGTGAGTGGTTGCACCAGAATCTATCCACCAAGTGTGTACAGGTAACGAAGTTAAATTAACCTAAGAACAAACTAGATTAATAAGCATCCTTTCTGAGCACGCCAAGCGTGATAGTTAATGTTTGCTTAAAAATTGGATTTCTCCTTCCATTGTAAAATTGTTTGATTACAACAAAAATATTGAGATTTACAAAAAAATCTGAGGAATTACAAGAACGGAAATATTGATTGATCCCTTTTTTATGTGGGTTCGGGTGGCGATGGAGCCTCGCTAGTGCCTCCGTGAACCGTCTGACTTGGAAGGAGATAGCTCTGCTCCGCTTCTCAATTTCACGAGCTCGCCCAAAATCGTCCAAAAAGTCCTTTCACTGACTCAATTTCTGTCTTTTATCCGCTCGAAATCCGTTTCGAATCCTCTCTGAAAAATCGGATCACGAAATATCAGCCAAATAAATAACGAAAATATGCAGAAAACAACCTGTGGGTTGGCACCTGCGGGATCGCTCCCGCGGGTGCCAACCCGCTAGAGCTCCCGCGAGTGGCACCCGCAGGATTGCTCTCGCGGGTGGCCAACCGCAGGAGGAAGTCCCGCAAGTGTCCACCCGCGGGATTTCTCCCGCGGGTGCAGCAAGTGTCCACCCGCGGGATTTCTCCCGCGGGTGTCCCGCGGGAATCCTCCCGCGGGTGGGCACCTGCGGGAGGAATTCCCACGGGGCCCACTCGTGGGGATTTTTTCAAAAATTATTTTTTTTAGGTGTCTACATAACCCCCTTCAAAACTTTCGAAGTTCTGTATTGAGTCGCACTGAATTTCGAAACACTTTGGATTCTTTACTTTTGGCTATCAGACGTTTTAAATAATTTGGTAGACAGAGATAATTATTGACATATTTCGCGGAATATGAGTGGAGATATGACGTTAACATACTTATTCAATTATTCAATAATAAGTAGAGGTATGATTTTAACGTGCTCGTTGGGTGACAAGTAGAGGTATGGTGTTAACATACTTATTTTAGGTCAAGCAGAGGTATCATGTTAACGTGCTCATTAGAATCCTAACCGTTCAGTGATATCTAGTATGACGGATCAGGAAAAGACAGAGGTGATATTAAACATGTCTTGGAGCTCAATATATTTAGAGAATCTGGTCATAATAGTGACAAGCTGAATAAACAGAGGTGACGGTTAACGTATTTAGGTTTGGAATTGGACTATCAGAGGTAACTGTTAACTTGATAGGGAGATGATTTTCATCAGAGGTAATTTTTAACTTAACGATATCAAAAAATAAATTTATCAGAAGCTGTAATATTGGACTTGATGAAGTGTGGGTTTTCTTTTCTGTCAGAGGTGAAACCTTAACATGACAGGAGATTTAATCGGATTTTATTTCATTTAATTTTGAATTATAATGTCAGAGGTATGATTTTAACTTGACAAATATTTTGGAGTGTCACTTACTCTACTGGAGAAAATGATGAGAGAAATTTTATTGTCAGAGGTGAAATTTTAACGTGACAAGAGATTTATCTGATTAGGGTTTTTAGCAAACCCTTAACTATCAACGGATTTAATTAGTCTTTACTAACTACCGTTTGAGTCGGGCTAGCCATATTATTCCCCTCAGTATGATGAGTTGTCGAGAGTTTTGTTTGGGCTTAAATGCCATACTTTTCCTCTTCCCTTTGCCTTAGCAGCTTAGGGCAGCGATGTATCATTATATTCGAATAAGAATACTGTTGTGACATATTCGTCATGGGATTTTTAGCAAACTCCCAACTATTAACGGATTTGATTAGCCTTTACCAACTACCATTTGGGTTGGGCTAGCCATGCTCTTCTCCTCAGCATGGTGAGTTGTCGAGAGTTTCGTTTGGGTTTAAATACCAAACTTTTCTTCTTCCCTTTACTTTAGCAGTTTTGGACAGTTCATACTTTTACCCCCAGTATGATGGGGTTGGCGAGAAATTTATTCTCTTCTCGTTGCCTTAACGGTATTGGGCAGTTCATGCTTTTTACCCCCAGCATGGTGGGGTTGGCGAGAAATTTATTCTCTTCCCGTTGCCCTCACGGCATTGGGTAATTCATACTTTCTACCCCAGTATGATGGAGTTGGCAAGAAATTTATTCTCTCTCTGTAGCATTATCGGCGTTGGGTAATTCATACTTTTTACCTCCAGTATGATGGGGTTGGCGAGAAATTTATTCTCTCCCCGTAGTCTTGTCGGCATTGGGTAATTCATACTTTTTACCCCCGGTATGATGGAGTTGGCAAGAAATTTATTCTCTTCCCGTTGCCTTAATGGCATTGGGTAATTCATAATTTTTCTTTTTCTTTTTTTTTTCTTTTTTTATGGGGGTTTAAATTAACCGCCCTGAGCTCGTCTTGGGAATTGTTGTGAGCCCAAGTAGTACTTTTAGACCACACACATTAGATGTGTCGGAGTTAGTTCTAACTCCTTTTTTGTTCAGTTTTGAGCTGAACTGCTCCAGCGTCAATCAACGCTTGGATTTTTTCTTTTAAAATAAAACAATTTTTTGTAGGGTGACCTACAATCCGTTGGTATAGGCAGTAATTAAGATCGTTAGTCTTCCCAACCTCTTCAGGACTCTTACTCTCTGGCAACTTAAGCATCTTGTGTTTGCTGAGCAGATTGAACATAGTAACAGTATGCTCATCCTTAAATAAATACTGCTTTTGAAGTCTGGGTGACTTTGCTGTGTTGCTTTCTACAGCCATTGCCATTATGTCTTTCCCTTTAGAATGGAAAAAATTGAATGGGGATTCATTTGTACTGCCTCCGATTGCAGACTGCGGCTTTTCGGGGCGTCGAAGTATATCTTCGGCCTGTTCACCCAGCTTAAGCAGATCCTTCCATGATTTGGGCTCGACCGAGCCCATTTTATCTAGAACGTCGGTCAACATATTGTGTCTACAGGTTTCCACAAGAGTGTCCTACGTCATGCCATGTGGGCATCGAACAGAAAGTTCTCAGAATCGCTCGACATAAGTTTTGACCGTCTCGCCTTCCTCTTGCTTTGCTGCTAGCAAGGATAGTATAGAGACTTCTGTATCATCTTCAAAGAATCGGGCCAGGAGCTCACGTTCTACATCAGCCCATGATTTAATTATTTTCTAGGGTAGCTGCATGAACCAGGTAAATGCGGGCCCCCATAAAGTGCTCACAAATATCTTAGTCATAGTCGGATCATTCCCAATGAGGTATTATGTCTGCGATAGGAAGTAGAAGATGTGCTGTTGCGGCGAACCTCTACCATCGAATGACTGAAGGTTCAACGGTTTGTATTTTGTAGGATAGGGTACGGTCTCCCATTCTATGGGATAAGGACAGACTACCCCCACCTCTTGCAATTTCTTACGATGGAGAAGAGCTTGTAATTGATTCTCCATCTTCTCTATTTTTTCTACGTGAGGGTTGATGATAACCTTCACTTCCTCTTCCTCTCTTGAATAAGGAGGTACTTCTTCATCCTCCTCGCTGTCTTCATTTATTTGGACGGTCGTTTTCCTTTCTGCCGACCAGAAACGGATGACGAGAATTGGTTCTTTCTAGTTTGAGCTAACAACTCAATTAAAAGTTGTTTCATTTCTTCTCTGGTCTCCTCTTGTAGTTCGAGACATTTTTCTTGTCTCTCAAGCCTTCCAGAGACTTCTTCTAAGCGCACGCCCTCTGGTTCGATAGAAACTCCTTTTGACCATGGAGTGATTTCCTTATCTGAAGGGTTATTTTCGACCACCTTTTTACATTTATTAACCATATGTGATGAGGTAGAAGGAAGATCGGTTTCCGAGCACACCTTTTTCACCATTCATATTCTTTTAGGTTCAGTGATCCGCTCAAAAACGGACCGTTTCGAGTTGCATTGGCAGTTTGATAGAACGGTTGAAATTAGCTGTTCACATTGGCAGTGAGGAATATTTTGTGAGGAGTTCTTCTTCCAATTGAGGTATTCTCTCAAATCTTGAGGTACCTTCTCCTCTTTACTTGCATCTCGACGCCTCTTACATCTCAAATTTGGTTCATAATACTAGAGAGTCTGCAATATCTCAGGACTGAGCTTTTTTCCAGTATCAGATTGTTCTCCAACCCTTCTGCGAATTCTTCTAGAGTGCACACTGGTCTGAGTAGTTGTGTGGGTCCCGCACGCCTCTGATAGAGAGATTAAAATTCTTGGTGTATGTAGTATGCTCACCACAGGCGTGCTTGAAGAGACATGAGGGTTGTGTTCATTGAACGTAACCCATCGTTGCTTTCGCGAAGTGAAATCTGCGGGGTGCAACCCGCGGTTGCCTCTGCGGGATGCAACCCGTGGTTGCAACTGTGGGTTTGCACCCGTGGATTTATTCCCGTGGGGTGCAACCCGCGGTTGCACCCGCGGGTGCAAGCAGCGGGTTTGCACCGGGGTTGCTTCCGCGGGATACAACCCGTGGCTCCATCCGTGGGTTTGCTCCATTACTGTCCCGGAATTTTCTGCAACCCTTCCTGTGTGATTAAGGCATGTTCGTTGAGTTTTACACTTCAGATTTCTTTTTTGGGAGCTGGTTAGAGTTTGGTTTGACTTTTGGCTTGATTTTGGAACGTGCGATATCTCCGTATACTTGACAGACGATGACGTCTTGTTAGTTTCAACGGGCGATGACGCCTCGTAAGTTTTAATAGGCGATGACACCTTTTGATTTCCGGTGGGCGATGACGCCTCACCTTTTTTCATTGTCGCCCGGCGATGACGCCTAGGCTCCGAATCAGAGGAAGAAAGAAATTCCTCATATTTTTGCTTGTCGACTTCTACGACCAGCATTTCAACAACCGATCCGATCGCTACCAAGTCAGATTGAGCCACCAGATTCTCTGTTGTGAACAAAGAGACTCCCACTGTGGTCGCCAGTTCTTATTTGCTCAAAAATTGGATTTCTCCTTCCATTATAAAATTGTTTGATTACAATGAAAATATTGAGATTTACAAAAAAAATTTGAGGAATTACAAGAACGGGAATATTGATTGATTCTCTTTTTTATGTGGGTTCGGGTGCCGATGGAGCCTCGCTAGTGCCTCCATGGACCATCTGACTTGGAAGGGGATGGCTCTGCTCCGCTTCTTAATTTCACGAGCTCGCCCAAAATCGTCCAAAATGTCCTTTCTCTGACTCAATTTCTGTCTTTTATAGATTGAATCCGCTCGAAATCTGTCTCGAATCCTCCCTGAAAAATCGGATCACGAAATATCAGCCAAATAAATAACAAAAATATGCGGAAAACAACCCGCCGAGTGGCACCCGCGGGATCGCTCCCGCAGGTGGCCAACCGCAGGAGCCTCCTGCGGGTGGCCACCCACAGGAATGCTCCCGCAGGTGGCCACCCGCGGGAGGAATCCCGCGGGTGTGCACCCACGGGAGAAATCCCGCTGGTGTCCCGCGGGATTCCTCCCATGGGTGGGCACCCGTGGGAGGAATTCCTGCGGGGCCCACCCGTGGGGATTTTTCCAAAATTTTTTTTTTTTTAGGTGTCTACAGTTATTGCAATACTTCTTTATATGCCCTTTACCTCCACAGAAAAACAACCAGTACCTTCCGATTGAATCGGTTTCTTTTATTATTTCTTCTGAAGTGCTGTATCTATAGCTTCCTTATCCTTTTTCCTCCTTTGTTTTCTCTTGTCCTTAGAGGTTGAGGCTAAGTGAGCACTCTCTGTCTTTTCCAGCTTCAGTCTATCCTCCTCTTGAACACAGTGTGAGATTAGCTCTCTTTCTAACAATTGTAACTCACTTTAAACTGGTTGAATTAAGTGGGGAGGGATATCAGAACCAGAAGCACTAGCAAGTCGTCAAAAAGTACAACCTTAAGTGCTTTCAGTTTTGAAGTTATATGAGACATCTCCATGATATACTCTCTAATATTGCCTTTGCCTTTATACCTTATTGAAATAAGATTTATCAAGAGCGTACCAATTTTAGCCTTTTCATTCTTAACAAACATATTTTCAATATCTGCAAGAAACTCCTTAATCATAATAATCTTTCAGATATTGTACCCCTGAATGCTTCTGGAATGACTTTTTTCATGATCAATAGACACATGTGATTTAACTTCTCCCACCTCTCAATGTCTCTCTTTTGTTCAGAGAAACTTTCAGCAGTGAGAGGTGCAGGAGGAGGAGATCTTAATGCAAGATCGAGATCCATGACTCCGAAAACAATCAAAAGATTTTCTTACCATAACTTGAAGTTAGAGCCATTTAGCATAGGAATTGAATTGATATTGACACTAATATTAGCAGGATTTTATAAAACTGAATCCAGAGAACAGTGAACAAAAATAACAAGCTCACATTAGTTCATTAACCAAATAATAATAATAATTTCAAATAAATGTAAACCCCATCTCAAGATATCGGGATTCCATTAATATTTTATTTTTGGATAACAATATTAATTTCTGAGTGATATCTTGGTGTAGTAATCAAATACTGATGATAAATAACATATCAAATAATAAATTCTCCTTTGGGCCGATTCATTGTTCACATGTAAACTAAATAATCACCATGCATTTATTACCACAGATACACATGCAATTCTATTAAATATTAACCTTCCTTTGGGCTGATTAATATTCATATAAATTACATGCACACAATATTTTATATTTCAAGATAAAATCAATTTCAACAAGAGGGGTCACTTTGGCGACATGTTTCTTCAATCAATCTATCTCAAAATATATATCCAAAATATAAATATTTGAAATTAAAATTATACCGAATCGATCCTTAAAAATTATCAAAAAATTGACCTCAAGAGAAAATTTTTTATGTGTATACATATTTTTAAAATAATCCCAAATCCAAAATAAAACCTTAATAGTCTTTAAAAGAAAATTTTTGAACAGTAATATGAAACCTTTTTTAAACAGTAATCCGAATTTTTTTTGAATAGTAATCTGAAACCTTTTTTTGAACAGTAATCTGAATTTTTTTTGATGATTCAACATAAATTGGCTCTGACACCAATTGTTAGATACCATACAAAAATTACATAATAGATCTTTATGTCAAATCACCAAAAAAATTATATACAAAATATGCGGAAGCGTACCTGAATTCATAACAAATAATCATGTTGTAGAGCCGTGCGATTGGCCATCCAGATCTACACATTTTTGTAAGAAAACCATTTTAATTTTTCTATCTAGTTTCTCTCTGTCGATGGGAAACAGAAAAGTATCAAAGTGACGTATGATCTGGGGACCATAGCCGCCTTTTTATATATAAATCTATCTATTGGTATTTCTAATTTATCTTATCATAAAATCAGAAATTACTCATTAGGCTTCTGCACATAAAAGGCTCACACCCTATTAGATACATTAAAACCCAACTTAATTAGATCACTTTTAATTGGATCCAACCATATTAGACAGTTTACAATACATGATTATTTCACATATGAGTCAATATTGGATAATGATCCAACAGAGTAAACATTTTTTTGTTATTTACTTTGAGATTTCATACATATATACTTGCATGTATGTTTTTTATTTTTTCTTGATGCTCTTGTTTGATCATTCTAACGATCATGTTACTCTTGATTTGCAAATTGCCGAGGAGGAAGACACATTCTAGCTAGACACATATTTCGAGGAACAAGCATACCATAAGGGAACTTTATTTACTTTGCGCTAATTTCAATAAAAATGACAGTATTGTTCTTTTCTATCTCAATTTTTGACCTTATGTCTTGAATTGTAATAAGAATCATGATTTTTTTTTTTAATCTCCTCTTGTACATAGATTCAGCTATTATTGATTTCGAATAAATTATTATTTTGACTTCATGTTATAATTTCTTTCAATATTGTGTATGAAATATTATGCCAGTATATGTATGGTTTCCTTATGTTTTTAGATTTGAAATATTTATTTGAATACATTATTGAATATTATCCGTAATTCGGGATACGAGACATTACAACCACATAATAGCATATAGCATTGCATAAAATATAATGGTTCCACCAAATCAATGTCATGCCCAAGCAAGCAAATTATTTACAATCAAATAGAAATAGTTCTACCATTGTATCGTATCGGGTCTATTTATATCTATCGTTCCTCTGTTCTATATCCAAGTAAGTTAATATGTTAAACTAAGAGAAAAGGAATATAATGCCTTGGTTTCTAATTAGGGGTACATATATGTCCCTTAAATCTCTATAAATTATAATTTAGTCCCCCAAATCTTTATATTTAGGATTTACTCCCCTAAATCCTTAAAGTTACTATAATTTAGTTTCCCAGTTTATATTTTGTCCCAATTTTTCCATTTTACTCCTAATTTCCTTTACTAAATTTCCCTTCCCTCTTCCCCCTCTCTTTTTAGTTCTTATTGGGTTTCCTCTTTTTCTTCTATTCTCTCTATTCATTTATTGGGTTCTCCCTCTCTATATTGAAACCAAATGTATTACTCTCCACTAAATGTATTAAATCTTTAAATCTCAATATAAATTCATTTATTTGGTTCTTCCTCATATTGGATAAATTTATTTCTAGATTTAATACATTTAGTGGAAAATAATACATTTAGTCTCAATCTGGAGAATGAGAACCCAAAAAATGAATATATAGAGAATAGAAGAAGAAGGGGAACCCAATAAGAACTAAGAAAATATGAGAAGATGGAAGGGGGAATTAAGTGAAGGAAATTATGAGTAAAACGGAAAAATTGGGCCAAAATATGAACTGGTGGACTAAATTATAGTAACTTAACGGATTTGGAGACTAAATTCTAATTATGAAGATTTGGAGGACTAAATTATAATTTATAAAGATTTAAGGGGCATATCTATAAATATCCCTTCTAATTAATGCCCTTTTTATCTATTAGTATGCATCTGGTCTTGCAGGGGAAATTCTATTTGCGCACTGTATTTTACTTTTGGAGCCCTAGTTTCTCTTTACGTCAAACTCATATTTTAAAATACTGTCATTTTATTTTCTGCAGTCCAAATTTTTTTCCAAAAATACCCTTCCTCCTTTTTTCTAACTCCTCACCTGTTCGATTCCATTTAGTAAAAAAAATATTTTGGTCGGGTATTAATACCCGACCAAGAAATATTCTGGTCGGATATTAATACCCGACCAGCAAGCGAAGTCTCCCAAAAAAATAATTAACAATAAATTTTAAATAAATATGCATAAAACCTAAAAAAAAATTTAAATCGTACCTTAGATTTGTTCTCTAACACCAATTACATGTTGGAATTTTTTATTTGTATAAGAAAACTCAAACTCAAATTCCAAACTTAAATTTCACTTGTCACGGTGAAATCGAAGAATTTAAAATTCTCCTAATCTTTTCAATAACGTTAATGTAACAAATTTAAGGGGTCAAGAAATCAAATCGATAATTTTATAGGAGATGTGTTTTTATTAAATACCAAAAAAAATCATTTAGGGTTTTAGAGAGAAAATAGAAGAGAAACACAATGAGTCGTAGTTCCAAATTTTAAAAAGTCTTAGTTTGGAATTTATAAGGGTAATTTAGTCAAAAAGATAATGGCAAACTTATAATTATTTTTAAATTTCAAAACCGTGCATCAAGAGTAAAATGCCGTGTGCAAATAGAATTTCCTAAGCCGATGAAGCTGAGGAGGGCCAAGAATTAGGGAAATTCTAAATGCGCACCACACTTGACTTAGTGAGCACCGTTTTCCCCTATGGTGGTGTAAATCACTTTACTGTAGGATGTGGTGCGCACTAAGTAAAGCGTGGTGCGCATTTAGAATTTCCCCAAGAATTAAAGAGGAAGATGCAGTTACGTGCACGACGTGTGCTACTGACTAATCCAATGGGATTGGTGATAGGATGGCGGGTACGCGTTGCCACTGATGTATCCACCTTTTGCACATACAATGGATTCTAGCCAGAGCAGTACTAGTATTTATTTCTGTTAGTGCCTGTACCATTGATTAAGCTAGCTTTTGAAAGTGTAGAGAATTGGTTGGACCACACACTAGCCAATTAAGCTAATTATGCCATTAATCTTGCATAATGTTGATCAGAATGCTTATGAGACTGGTTACACATATTGTAAGATGGTAGACGAAACGTCCAAGTCGATGATCTTCTGAGAGCTACTACTCCTCATACATGGTCCTTTCGAGACACATACAGCGGTCCTGGAAAATAGAGATAATAATAGGCGTGTGCACGGGTCATATTTAAAATTTTAAATAAAAAAATAAAATTATTAATTTTCTTCAAAATTTTGACCCGTGACCTACCCATTTCCATCCCTGCTAGTGATTGATTTTGCTTTATTTGGTTTGTACAATTGTTCCCATCAATTTGTATCAGTCGCTTTGAAGAAAAAGTCGGTAAAGAAAAAACCGGTGATGTCAAATTTGATAATATATACCATCTCTAAGCCTACCATGGTTGGAAAATGGAAACACCCGGTTCAATCATGACTCAGTCAAAAACTAAAGCTGTGATTGGATATCAAAATCAAAGTGTTTTGAGGTATTTTTAAAATGAGTATTTTCGAGTGTTTTGCTAGTATGTATATTAAGTGTTTTGGACATAGTTTTTTGGGGTGTTCAAATTTGTACTTAGGAATTTAGTTTTCTTGTGGGTTTTCATGGGTTTCTTAAACAAATATACCCAATTAGAGGGGAAAAAAGAAAGAAAGGAAAGTATGTGGGAGCGAGTTCGAAAAATAAAAAGAGGGGATAATTTTGGATAAATATTTCAGAACACTCCAAAACCACTCGATTTGAAATGTCCTAAAAAGCACTCTAAAACAACTACCTAGGTGTTTTGTGGTGTTCTAAAACACTCCAAAACACTTGTTAAAAAACTTGATAGCAAGTGTTTATATAAACATTTCGTAACACGTCCATCCAAAACATCCCAAAATATTAATGTAAAATCACTTACAAAACAAGAAGAATACAAGATATAAATAAATTCAGATAGCCAACTTCAATTTACATCACCAAGCAATAATGAATTAAATTCATTGAATGAGAAAAACAATACAAGAAAAAAAAACTAGATATCTTTATATCTCATCTTGCTTGTCTAATTACAATGAATATAAATGCCCACGTCTCTCGTCTTATATATAGGAGATAAATATATAATACTAGTCCTCATGTTTAGAATCGCCAAGTCATCAAATTTTGGTAATTAAACTCTAAAATTTCATGACTAAAAATAGTCATTGAATGTGGGTCTGACACATCAGCATTTGGTATAACCCTTGAAAAATCACCAAATTTGTTGATCTCCCGATCACCATTCATCAAAGACGGGCTCCATATATTTTTTTCTTCTTAAATAAACATAAAGAGAAGTGAATAAGATAGTGAAAATACGATATTTTAATAGGTTAGTATATGGAATAATAATTTATAATAATTAAAATGTGAAAATACAATATTCTAATAGGATGGCGATCATGATGAGATATATAATAATTTTAAAGTATAGTACGATACAATATTTTAATTGGATGACAATAGGGGTGAGCATCGGTCGGTTCGGTTCGGTTCGGTCGGTTTTTGATTATTTGGGGTTGAAACTAAATATGTGATAAACACTTGTATTTTATAGGAAAGATAATAATTTTTCTTTCTATTTTTTTTTTCTACCTATTAAAATAACAATAACATATTTTTCATCGAAGATTTAAAAGAAAAACATATATAATTGTAAAATTTCAATTTTTTCGGTTGGTTTTGATTGGAGCTAAACCCACCGAAAGCTGACCTGAAATCCGAAATTAATTTTGGTTTTTAAACCGAACTGAACCGAAAACTGAATTAACCGAACCGATCAGTTCGGTTCGGTTCGGTTTTGTAGTTCGATTCGGTTTTCTCGGTTTTCTGCTCAGCCCTACATGACAATAAGAATAATGATTCTTTTAGAGATAATATAGAAAAGTGAATTATCATGAGATGATGAAGCTCTAGGGTGATTCAGTTTTGATGAGGTTGACAAGAATACACTCTTCACCGGCATTAAAACAACTCTGCCTATATGACTCAAATAGGATCACTGGATACTAGACAAACCCAACATGTCATACATGTTATTTACATAAGTTTATTTAGCAAAATTGACATGGGACTAACAATGCTAAAAAAGGTTTTAAAAAATAGGAGCAAGAGTATGTGCAAATTTTATTTGGTTTTCAATAAAAAATTGTTACAATAAGATTTTGGAATTGAATTCTCAAGTGGATAGTATGTCTAGTTCGAATCCAAAATGGATATGTGAACCGTGTACAAATCCAACCCATCACCACACCCGTGTGTATCACATTATCATTTCTCTATATTGTTGAAAAGAACTACTAGCTAAAAACGTATATATATTTAGGATACAGATTCCTAGCAAATTTTATATTTGGATATCAATTTATAATAAATTGTTGGGATATTTACAGATTTATCCCTTAAATCTTTATAAATTATAATTTAGTCCTCCAAATCTTCATATTTAGAATTTAGTCCCCAAATTCTCTAAGTTACTACAATTTAGTCCCTTCCCTAACTTCTGTTAGCCTAGTTTATTTTTTAACCATATTTTTCCATTTTACCCCTCTTTAATGCTTTCTTCTCCCTTCCTCCTCTCTTCTCCTTACCTCTTCCTCCTCTCTTCTCCTTTTCTTCATTCTTCCTCCTCGCTTCTCCTTCTCTCTTTCTTCTCTCTTCTCCTATTCTTTATTGGGTTTATTGACTTCCCCCTTTCTTCTTCTCTTCTATCTCTCTATTTTTTCTCATTTTCTTTATAGGGGTATTTAAGTCATTTCATTATTAAAAAATAAAAATTAAATTCTACCGTTTATTTGGATGGAAAAATTAACGGAGGGACTAAATTGTAGTAACTTAGAGGATTTAAGAGACTAAATCCTAAATATGAAGATTTGGGGGACTAAATCATAATTTATAAAGATTTAAGGTACAAACCTATAAATACCCCTAAATTGTTATTAAAATACTAGTCCCCAACAACTCGAGAGTCACCTTGTAAAAGTAATTATGTTAAATATTTCATTTAAAATATTAACTAATCTTGACTAATACTTAACTATGATAATAAGTTTATTTAATTATCTCCAACTTAACTAATCAAATTAAATTAATGATAACAATCGGTTCCTCACTTTCCTTTACTCCATTTTTCTTCTCTCTTCCACTATCCATATTATAAAAATACAAGGAGGGTGAAAAACTTTTATTAGCAACAATATGAGGCGTATCTTTAATTACAATTGATAAATGATAGCGAAGATAAAATAACCATCTCTATCGATAAAAATATATATTCAAAATAGACAGAGAATATTCTCAATGAACCATAAAGACTACCAATTTTGATCAATAAAGGAGCAAATTTGTTTGGACTCATGCAGTTATTGTAATATTTTAAATTTCTAGTTATGACTAAATAGACCTATCATGTAAATAGATGTCCATTAACAAATTTTAATAATAATATTGGAAATTAATGTCCGAATTGTTGGGAATCAAATCTCCTATCGAGATTGTAAAGACGAAGAAAATGATACAACACAAGAAGAACAAAAGAATTAACGTGGTTCGGCCGACCAAATTCGACCTACGTCCACGGGAACAACGAGAGAAATATCCACTATGAGAAAAAATAGGTTACAAGAAGAGATCCAAGTATCTCTCTATCTCTCGCATCTCTTATAATAACAGAAGCATCTTTCTCAGCCAATTGCTCTCTATTCTCTCATATTACATACAAGAGATATATATATAGTGTTCCTATCCTAATCCCATTAGAATAGCACTATCGCCATCTAATTGGTGTTTCAATCCAATTAAAACTCTGGTCTTCCAACTCAAGTCCAACTGGGACTTCTTGTGATTCTTAATCACATCTGGATACTCAACGGATGCGAGACAGATCGTGTCCCCGTGGACGTAGGCATATTGCCGAACCACGTTAAATCTGCGTGTTCTCTGTCTCTGCTTTTTTTCTCTTCGGTTAACTATTTGATTCCGTTGATTGTTGCATTAGTATTATTCCGCTATCTTTTGCTAACAATTGGTATCAGAGCCCTGGTTCGGGTCAGATTTTACTCAGATCGGTGTTGATTTTGAGTGGGAGTTATGGTAGAAGATAGGAAGGGAAAAATTAAAAAATTTGATGGAACAGATTTCCAATGGTGGAAGTTGCAGATGGAAGATTATTTATATCAAAAGAATTTACATCAACCACTGTTTGGAGAAAAGCCAGAAAAGATGACAGATGAGAAGTGGGAATTATTGGACAGGAGGGCTTTGGTGCAGATTTGATTGTGCCTGATAAAACAGGTTGTGTTCAACGTCTCCAAGGAGAAAACCACTTCAGATTTGATGTCAGCATTGGCTAAATTTTATGAGAATCCATCTGCTTCAAATAGACTGTTTCTAATGAAAAAGTTGTTCAACTTGAGAATACCTTCTGATAATTTAGTTGTTAATCATTTGAACGAATTTAACACATTATGGGTACAACTTGAATTCTTAGATTTTGTCTTTGCTGATGACATTAAAGTTTTGATGTTTATGTGTTCGTTACCGGATAGTTGGAGTAATGTTGTTATGGCCATCAGCAATTCTTCCAATACTGCTCTTAAATTTAATGATGTTGTGAGTACAAATATGAATGATGAATTGATGAAAAAGAGTATAGTTGAGAGCACAGTTTCTACAAGTACTGCTCTGTCGGTTGATAATGACAGAAGAAAGGAAAGGGGTAGAAGTTCAAGCAGGGAGTCGAAACAAAGAGAGAGATCAAAATCTAAGGGGAAGTTCAAGAAAAATTTAGTATGTTGGAAATGTAAGACAGAGGGTCATATGAAGAAGGATTGTCCAAACAAAAACAAGGAAGGAGCGAATGTGGTGAATCCAAGTGAGGAGTATGATGACTTGTGCTTGTCTGCTCATACAGAATCGAGGTAAGATCTGTGGTTTGTGGATTCAGGTGCTTCGTTCCATTGCACTGCTCGCAGAGAATGGTTTGAGAATTATGTCCAAGGTGATTTTGGGCATGTGACTGTTGGTAATGGGCAGGAATGCAAGATTATCGGTAAAGGGACAATTCAGTTGAAATTGCACAATGGTGGAAAGTTGCTTTTACAAGAGGTCAGACACATACCAGATTTGAAGAAGAATTTGATATCTGTTAGCAAGCTAGATGGCGAAGGTTATCAAATCTCATTTGAGAGGAAACAATGGAAGATCAGTAAAGGAGCAATGGTAGTGGTCAAGGGTGAGAGAGTGGGAACTCTATATTTACTCTCAAGCTCGGTGGATCACGTTGTTTCTTTGGCCACTGTGAAGAATGAGATGGCTATCTTATGGCATCAGAGGCTCGGTCACTTGAGCGAAAGCGGCATGAGGGTATTGCAATCCAGAGGTATGTTGACATATATGAAAGATGCTAACTTTGATTTCTGTGAAAACTGTGTGTTTGGAAAGCAGAAAAGAGTTAGCTTTATGAAGGCCAGGAGAAGAAAACCGAGAGATTGGAGTTGGTATATACAAATATATGGGGGCCTTCTTCGGCGAAGTGTCTTGGAGGTAATTCTTATTTTGTCACTTTCATAGATGATGCAAGCAGGAAAACATGGGTATTCGCACTTAAGCAGAAATCCGATGTCTTCAAGATCTTCAAGGTATGGAAAGCTCTTGTTGAGAATGAAATAGGTTTGAAAGTGAAATGTCTGTTGTCAGACAATGGTGGAGAATTTTGCAATAGGGAATTCGATGACTATTGTTCTACCCACGGATCAGGAGAGTAAAAACTGTACCGAGAACACCGCAGCAGAATGGCGTGGCTGAGAAGATGAATAGAACCATTTTGGAGCGAGCTCGGAATATGAGACTACAAGCAGGTTTGCCTTTGCAACTTTGGTGAGCCGTTGTAGATACGGCAGTTTATCTGATCAACAGGAGTCCAGCTAGTGTTTTAGATGGAGAAATTCCAGAGGAGGTGTGGTCTGATAAGACTGTGAATTATTCATTCTTAAAAGTGTTCGGTTATATAGCGTATGCACATGTTGATCATGAGATGAGAAAGAAGCTTGATTCTAAATCTCAGAAGTGTGCATTCATTGGATACGGTGGCGACGAATATGGTTATCGCTTATGGGATTATGAGCATAACAAGGTAATTCGTGGCAGAGATGTAGTATTTAATGAGGACTGTATGTATAAAGACCGAATGGAAAGTAAGAGTGACAATGCAGTGGAGAAAGAGCACTTGGAGCTGGATGAGCCACAAGATGGGATGGATCCCATGGATAAAAGAAAGGAAGAAATACCTACATCTGAAGGGAAAGAAATGACTACACCTGAGAATACACAAGTTTCAGATAAGACCGAACAGGAAAGAGAGCCATAGACTGAAGTAGATGGTTCCAGTACTTCATCAGAGAGTGTTCCTACTTTGAGGAGGAGCACGAGGATAAGGAAGCCAACCCAAAAACTTTGTCTTTCATTATATCATGTTTTGTATACTGATGCAGGTGAACCAGAGAGTTACCAAGTGGTTATACAGGATAAATTTCGTTTTAAGTGGGAGCAAACCATGTGTGATGAGATGTCTTCTTTTGAGGAGAATCACATATGGGAATTAGTGAAGCGATCGGAAAAGATAAAAGTATTGCATAATAAGTGGGTATACAGGATAAAATATGAGACAGGAGGGACACAAAGGTTCAAGGTTAGACTTGTGGTGAAGGGATACGGTCAGAGAAAATGTATTGACTTCAATGAAATATTTGCACCTGTTGTCAAGATGACTTCTATCAGAGCAATACTAAGTATTGTCATTGTATTTAGAGCAGCTCGATGTGAAGACTGCTTTCCTTCATGGTGATTTGGAGGAGAAAATATATATGGAACAGCCGGAGGGATATGAAGTTAAAGGAAAAGAGAATTGCGTATGTCGACTGAAAAGGAGCTTGTATGGGTTGAAACAAGCGCCAAGGCAATGGTACTTGAAGTTCGACAAGTTTATGTTGGATTCGGATTTTGCCAGAAGCAATTCAGATCATTGTGTATTGTCGGCGAAAAATCCTGGAAAAACAAAGCAGATCCACGAATTCAGAGACAGAAGCCCGCAACTCATCGGATCCGCGAATCTAAGAAACTGAGATCTGCGAATCTAAGAAACTGAGGTCCGCGATCCAGACGAGAGAACATGTTCGCGAATCTAAAGCTGAGATCGCAACACTACCCATAGCTCTCGGGTGGGGGTTTAATACAAAGTCACCTGACCCGAACAGAAGAATTGCCACCTCGGATCATGGGGCTAACTGCCAAACGAATGCAGCGGCGTCACTTCGGTCGTGGGAGCAACCGCCTAACGAATATGGCGGTACTTCTCGAGTAGTGGGAGCTAACGGTCGAGCAAATATGGTGAGACGTCACTCCAAACCCCCTATAAAAGGCGGGAAGCGAAAGAGACATACACAAGACAGACAGACAGAGACAGACGTCTTCTCCGAGAAATTACCCCTTGTGATCAAGAGAAAAGAGCCTTTTTTTTTTTTTCCTTTTAGCCAACTGAGAGAGATTGTACGGAGTGTCAACGGAGAGCAGGATCGTCCTCCATAGCTACCTAGAAACCCAACCTTAAATAAAGAGGAAATCCATCTTCCTCATCTTCTGTAAACGGGAAACCGTCCGATTGTAATCCTTTATTGAAAGATTGTCAGTAAAGAGAAATTCAATTTTTATAGCGAACAGAAGATTGGCGACTCCGCTGGGGAACACCATCACCTCTGGTGACTTGGTGGTGGCTCAATCCGACAACATCCAGTTGGTAGTATGGTCGACTCGCTCACCATTTCCGTCAACCAGCGAAGGTATGAAGAATTTCTTTCTTCAGGCTCCAAGAGCCCTACTTCCCTAAAGGGATATCATAAAATCTCCAAGGGGTCAATTCCCAAGGAGATGGCAATAGCCCAGTTGAGAGAGTCGACGGACCAAGATAGTCCGAAATTCCCTTCTTTAACAACGGGCTCTCTGCCAGTTCCGATAAAGACTCTTGATCTCTCAAGCAAAGTGGACCAAGGTCCCCACTTCAACAAGGGGAAGCGACCACCACCCACTCTGCAAAGCTGTCATGCGGAGAAGGAGGTTCCTTTCACTCGTACAATGAGAAGAAACCTGAGGAGAAGCAAAGCTCGTGCCCTTTACAGGAACGCACAACAAAAGGAAACTGCCAACTCATCTCGGTGGAAACCTACAATCCAAATATGGAAGCTTAAGGGCGAGGTTGGTCAAGATGCAGAAAGATTCGTTCACGTTTCCTACAGGAAACGGAATGAACTTATCAAAGCTGTCCATAATCAATGCGGAGCATACATTCGCATCCCAAGGGGAGAAGAAGCTCGCGAATCTCAAATTCGCAGAAGGAGATGCCTACCCGCGAGGCTGAAACTCCACCGTCCCTGAAGTTATCTCTCACAAATGAGCCCATCACAAGGGACTCCAGTGCAAGAGATCTTAGGAAACTTCCAAAAAGAAGAAAAGAAGAATCCTATGTATCTCAATGCCACTGTGAACGACTGATCAATACAGTACTGTCTCACTGTCATTGTTCAACTCGTGCCCGATCCTCGGTGTTTTGTCGATTATCGTCTCCGTCAACATCGTCATCCCAATTGGCAAAAAGGAGACGACGCGGGCTCGAGTTTTCTGAACTGGAATACCCCGCGATAACCTCCGACATGATAAGTATTGGAGAAAAGAAGAAGAAAAAGAAGGCGAAGAAAGTCTCTGAAACAAAAACTTCTGACCCAGAGCTCTCTTCGAGTTCGAAAGATCCATCCAACGAAGAGCGAGGAGTTTTTCGCCACACTCGACTCAAAAGTGGGGTGGCGATCCCTATGAATTATAGACAGATGGCGGGGATCTCATCTGATGAAGATATAGCCAAGTCTGTTATAGCTGAATCACAGACGTCTGATTCATTCTTAGAAGACTCCGCCTCTTCATATATGACGCAGAACAATATCTCAGAAGAGTTCATGCGGAGAATGGAGGAGCAAGATAGGCATATTCAGCAGCAGCAGAAAGCCATCAGCGAGCTTAAAGATATGCTGCATGTTCTGATGGAGTTAGAAAAAGCTAAACTGAAGGATACAGGAAAGAAGACCGAAGAAGAAGGTCATGGTCCTCATAACAATCGAGAAGAAAAAGAACATCATAAAGATGATGATAACCGCTCCATGTACCAGGAGGGAAACGCAAATGCTGTCTGGATGGAGAGCTTCCAGAATCAACTGAATGCCCTCATGCATAAGGGCGACCTACAAGAACTGGGGGTGGTAAGGCCATATCCTATGAAGTGGGAAACGGTACCGTTCGCAGAAATCTACAAACCGTTGAAGCTCAATTCTTTTGATGGTAGAGGATCACCAAATCAACACCTCTACTATTTTAAGTTGCAGATGGGGCATTTATCCGGAAATGACCATATTATTACGATAATATTTGTTAGTAACTTAACCGGGCTAGCTTTTGAATAGTTCCGGAGATTAGATCCGGGAACCATCAATTCCTGGAGTGACATGGAGAAACCCTTTCTCACTAGATTTTACGAAGATGATATGGAGGTATCAATGCCGGCGCTTCTAGCCGTTAAACAAAAGAAATGAGAATCAGCCCGGGATTTCATTAAAAGATTCTGGAACGATTCTCTTAGATGTCCGCATGGGATGCCAGAAAAGACCCTGGTAGAAACCAGTCGACATAATTTATCGACCAAGGTTCTAGCCAGGATGGGGGCGGTGAAGTTCTCAACTTGGAAGGATCTTGCCCTACAAGCTGAAGAAGCTGAAGAAATTACGCAAAGGTTTGAAGAAGGAGGCGAGGAGAAACCGAAGCGAAGCGGTGAAAACAGCTATAAGTCCCGACCCTGAGGGTATAAGGGAAAGGAAACAATGGTCACTGATGCGCCACAACCCACGAAAACTCCTCCGAAACTTCATCCTCGGGCGCGAATGCTACAAAAGCAATACTCCTTTAAGGATGAGCACACGAAAACTATCGTCAGCCTCCTCATGAGTAAGAAGATGCTGAAGTTGTCAGGTTCTAAACGTCCGGAGAAAGTTGGGAAAGTTAATGATTCTAACTACTGTGTCTACCGTAGGATCATTAACCACCCCACCCAAAATTGTTACATCCTTAAAGACAAAATTCAAGCCTTAGTGGACGCTAATGTCATCAAGCTTCAAGAGCACCAGAAGAAGGTGACTGCGAACATAGTGACCGTTAAGTTCGGTAAAGCGCCCCACTGGATAGAGTCAACAGTTCAAGACGGAGTGCAGCCCATTCATAAAGGCACGATGCAAGTCGTAAATTTTGATCCACACCAACAGCAAAAGAAATGACTATTTTCCTTTGAAACTGATAGGGGTAGATACTATGGGTACATCCTGATATCTTAAATGATGAACAATGGAGTTCCAGTTCATCTGGGAAGAAGCGAAGAGAGAGGGTCTTCACCTCTAATGTCGTTTTCGTAATTCCCGAAGACGATGAAGTCATTCCTGCTCTGACCGATTTGGAAAAAGAAATCGGAAATTTCTTGATCGCCGATGCAGACCCTCCCTCCGCGGGGACCCGTTCGGAAAAAGATTACTTAAAGAATTACGGCCAAACAACGAGTTCTCAACCATCTCCAGAGAAAGTCAAGCAAAAGGAACTGAAGTTTGACAAAGCTCTAAGGAAGAAGGGAAAAGAACTTGTGGAAGACTCGCGAAAGTCATTCCAGTTCGACATCCTAACACAGTTGGCCAATATCCCTGCAAGGATAACCTTGTACGAGCTCCTGAAGCTCTCCAAATCTACTAGGGAAGCTTTAAGAGAGGCTCTGCAAGATTCGGAAGTATTCTTGGCACAAATACCAAAGACGATCGAGGAAGGAGAGTCTCTTTGCGCGACATGTCACCAAATCTCTGGTAAAAACATCCCTTGCGTCACCTTCTCTCCAGAAGATATGCAAGTCAGGAGTAATAAGCATCATCGCCCCTTGTATTACAAGGGATACATAGGGTCTACGGAGATTGACCGTATTCAAGTTGATACAGGCTCGGCCTTGAGCATCATGCCACGAAGAATGCTACGATATCTTGGAGTGCCGATGAACAGGTTAGCCGCAACCAACACTACTATCTTCGGGTTCAATGCTAACGGTAGTAGACCCCTGGGTAAAATAAAGCTCAAGTGTCAAATCGGCTACCTGAAAATGGAAGTCACGTGTTACGTGATAGAGGCGGACACATCATACAATCTGCTATTGGGGAGACCCTGCATCCATAGCAATCTAATCGCGCCCTCCACGTTACACCAATGCATGAAGTACGTCGACAAAGACGCGAACGTGAAGACACTCATTACGGAGAAACAACCCTTCAAAGGAGTTGAAAACTACTTTACTGACGCGTTGTTGTATCAAGATGCGTTTGGTGTCGCAGATCGGCCCGTTCAAGATGACTCTGATAGTGGCGAAGAGGCTGATACAGAATCAGGATCCGAAGATTCGGAATCCGAGGATGTAATCTGGGATGGTGAGCCCATTGTGATAAGCCTCGAAGGCCTTGATGTAAATAATGCCGTTCACTCTGATGGTGAATGGGTGATAAATGAAAATCTGAAATTTGCTTATTCTTCTGGTGTTGATTCTGAACCCTCAAGCACTAGCACAGATGCATTTAGCGACTGTGTAATGAGATACATTCTCTGACTGCCTTCCAAGCACCTATCCGATCATCCTTATATGAATTAAGTGATGACGTTGAAAGTGCTGACCAAGCTGTTTTTGAGATCCCTCCCAAAAGCGGAACCCAAAAGGCCATAGTCTTTGGAAGAGCAAGTCATAGGAACAAAAAGAAATGTTTAGATTCTGAGGAAGAACAGGAAAAATCTGAGTTCTTCCATTATGATGAAAACTCCCGTGGAATAATAAAGAAAATAGGATACAATCTGGCCGAAGGCAGGGGGTTGAATTTCGAAAAAGGAAGGAAGACAATCCTCCAACGTTTTGTCCTCGAAGGGAAGACGCCAGACTACTACCAGAAAACCGGCAGGGGTTTGGGATGCGTCACCACTTCCGAGGCCTCCTCAAGCGACAAAGCTGAGGAAAGACAGTACGATCATTCATCAGAATCATCATGCTGGGATTCAGATGTCAGCGCAGGTGTGATCTTCCACGAGGTATCCGCGAACGACTTCCATAATCCAAGAAGACGAAGATTTGAAAGAAACCTCACCAGTAAGAGACGACCCTTGGAGCAGGCATCTTAATAGGGAGTGGGAGATTCAGTTTGAACAACGGGAGCCCCCAACTGAAGATAAAGTGATTCAAATCAATATAGGAGATGAAAAGAATCATAAACCCATATTTATAAGTGAGAACCTATCCTCAGAAGAAAGGAAAGAATTGATATCTCTCGTCCGCGAATACATTGATATTTTCACTTGGAGTTATGAGGAGATGCCAGGGTTGGATCCAAGCGTGGCGGTTCACAAATTGAAGATCCGACCAGAAGCTAAGCCAATAAAGCAGCAACAACGAAGATTCCGCCCAGAAATCATGGAAGGTATAGAAACTGAAATAAAAAAGTTGATCGCGTCGGGTTTTATTCGCGAGCAACAGCACCCTGATTGGGTCGCAAACATAGTTCCTGTGACCAAGAAAAACGGAAAAAATCTGATTCTGTATAGACTTTAGGGATTTGAATGAGGTTTGTCCCAAAGACGAATTCCCATTAGCCATCACTGATATCATGATAGATAATACTTGTGGGTATGAGCGCATGACGTTCATGGATGGATTTTCGGGATATAACCAAATAAAGATGTATCCCGATGATGAGAAGTATACGTCCTTCAGGACACCACTCGGAGTATACTGCTATACAGTCATGCCCTTTGGCCTAAAGAACGCAGGCGCTACGTATCAACGCGCCATGCATGCAATCTTCCAAGAGCACCTCAGGAAAACAGTGGAGTGCTACGTAGATGATCTAGCAATTAAAAGCAGAAATAAAGAAAATCACTTGAAAGATTTGAAGACAGTGTTTGACCTCATGAGGAAGCACCAGCTCAAGATGAATCCAGCTAAGTTTTTCCTGGGGGTCTCTAGTGGCAAATTCCTCGGCTTTGTCATAACTTTGAAAGGAATACATTTTGATCCAGACAAAGTCAAAGCTATCCAAGACATGCCACCTCCCCGTAACCTCAAAGAGTTGAGAGGGTTACAAAGAAGGTTGGCGTACATTCGCAGATTTATATAGAATTTATCTGGTAAATATCAACCTTTCACCAAATTGATGAGGAAAGGAGTGTCGTTCATCTGGGATGACGCATGCCAAAAGGCTTTTGAAGAGATTAAACAATATCTCACGAAACCACCAGTGCTCGTGTCCCCAGCTTCGGGAAGGCCCTACCAATTATATGTAAGGGCTATAGACAATTCATTGGGCGCTTTGCTAGCACAGAAGAATGAGTCAGGCCACGAGCAAGCCATTTACTACCTCAGCAGAATGATTATCGGGGCAGAACACTGGTATAATCCCGTGGAAAAAGAATGTCTAGCATTGGTGTTCGTAATACAGAAAATGTGACACTACTTAGTTGGACAAACTATCCACGTTGTATCGAGAGTTAACCCCCTGAGAATATTAATGACTAAACCCGGGTCATTAAGCTCAAGACTATCCAATTGGGCTATTTTGCTATCACAATATGATATGCATTTTGTCCCACAGAAGTCTATCAAAGGACAGGCCGTGGCCGACTTCTTGGCCGAACATCCAGTTCCGGCATACTCGAGGTTATATGAACAAATCCCAGGAGAATTGGAGAAACGAGATCTAATTCCAGAAAAAGATGGTTCGAGAAGGTCTTCCGAATCAAATATGGTTTCGAAAGGTGTATGGCAACTTTTCTTTGATGGTGCCTCCCGAATGGGATCCAAAGGAAAGATGACAGCGGGGGTGGGAGTTGTTCTCGTCTCTCCGCACAACCGCATCATTCCTCAAGCTTACTCATTGACAAGCTCGTGCTCCAACAATGTTGCGGAATACAACGCCCTCCTAATCGGCTTAAGAATAGCCAAACAACTGGGGGTCAAATATTTGGAGGCGTATGGGGACTCTCAACTCGTTGTAACCCAAATAAAAGGGGAGTGCGAAGTCAAACATGAAGACCTCCTACTTTACTGGTTTCTATATCAGCCACATAAAGCGTCACCTCAATAGTTATGCAGATTCGCTAGCTTCCTTAGCTGCTACATTAGTCTTGGCCAAGCATGCTAAAAGGCAAATTATGGTAAGCAGCGAGGAATTGTTCTGTTCAAAGGATGAGCTCAAAGAAGAAGCGAAAAAGCCACAAGAAAACAGAGCTGACCCCGTTGGATTGATGCAGTCCGGAGGTCTTGTGATATGCCAACTCCTATCCATCACTTCGGTTGAAGGAGAAGAAAACATAGCTGCGTTGGTGGATCGACTACAAAAGAGAAAAGGAGAAAAGAGTCAAGAAGAAATCTTCTCACGGCTGAATGATCCTTCATTGAAGAGATCATGTGCCTTATATAGGCGAGCTGCTAACTATGACCTCCAGTTTAGAAGAGATAAGACCGAGATCTCCGGTCAAGATTTTTAGTTCAGATCTCAACAGAATTTATTGCTGTTGCATGGAACACTTAGATATTGCAACCCGGAGATCTCGTCATCAATAGAGGCATGCAATGCTTGGAATTCCACGACCAAACGGCTGGATCCCACGGCTCACAGAAATCTCTATAAATTCTGAAAAATCTGCGGTCTATTCCGCGAACTTCCAGACGAGGCATCGCAGACCAGAGTTCCGGAACCCAAGTCGCGGGTTAGATATGGATTGAGTAAATCCGCGAACCCTTAAAATTCACGTGACTTAAGAAAGTCGCGTAACAGATATACAGATACCAGAGTTTTATGATAGTTCGCAAACTTCAGGCAAAAAAAAAATGGCAAGTTCATCGCAAATCCTTGAAGAATAATTTCAAAATTACGCCTCGGAAGGCCGAAATGAAGTTCTCCATAAACGACAAGGGAACTATTACAAAAAAAAAGGGAAAAGAAAGAGGAGCCTATAGCAGTGTACGCAAGAGTTCTACAATTCAATGGTTCAAGAGAACTTTTATTTTCTCCTCTGCGTCATCAATGTCTTGCTGAAGAATCTCATAAGCTTGAACAGTAGCTTGGCGACGCAGTTCTTCGTCACTGGCAATAACATTCTGCGCTGCAGCAGCCTCCAGCGACTCTAATTCAGCTTGCATCGCTTGGAGATCCCTGGATATATTGTCTCTCCGACGCGACAAATCGGCCAGATTCCTCATTGACTCATCACGTTCCTTCGTGATTTTGGCTAGGAAAGCTTGAGCTTTGGCAATGGCTTGATCATGGCCCTTGACAATTGAAGCAGCGGCTTCCACTTGAAGAACTAGAGACTCGCGGTCTGATTGACCCTTTTCGAAAGAGGCCTTGCAAATATCTACCCTCTCTCGAGTCTCTTTCTGGAACTTAAGCTGTTCCTCTCTCAGCTTCTGGAAAATGATTTCCACTGTCTCAGATTTATCAGCACTTCTGGCCTTCGACAGAGATTCAGTATGCCTTTGAAGCTGAGTTATTATAAGCCTAAAAGGAGCAGCTCTATCCTCTCCACCAATGCTAACAATACCAGTTAGATAAATATTGAGAACATTGGCGATTGAAGCAAAAGGAACCCCCTTTAGTACTTTATCGATACAGCGGTCCAGAAACTGAAGGAAAGTCTCCACCGTGTCCTTCAGCAAATCACTCTCAAGCACGTCAATCTCTGCATGAGAAGGAGTAATACTGAATGAGGCAGAAGCGGGTTGATCCGCAACAGGAGGAATGACACCTCTAGAGATTTCTGCGGAGCTACCAATCACGGTCTCCTGAACTACAGCATCAGTTGGAGCAGTTGTAGCCGGAACCGTAGACATGGCAGCCGAGGAAATCACTGCTTCTGAAGCATCAACCGCGGCAGTAGTAACTTCGGTCGCTCTATCAGTGTCAGCTCCCGCGATGGTATTATCTGGTGAAGTCACCTTCGCACCCATGCACTCTAAGTCCGGATTCAAAATTGGAGCTAAAAAAAAAGAGAAGAAAAAATTGACAGTTAAGTATTACAGTTTCATTAGATAGCATAATTGCTGAAGAAAGAAGATGAAGACCTGAAAGTTGGACGCGGAATTCTCCAAGTCCATACACTTCGGGACCAAACACTCCGGGCCCGTATACTTCGGCTCGATCCTCCTCACTCAAAAAGACATATTTACCATGATCTGAAGGAGGTGTAGAAGAGCGGAAACTGTCACTACTGGCGTCATCATCATCGCCCCATTCATCTTTATCTTCGGAAGGGGGTGCTGCCTTTGGAGAGTTTGGTGCGCGGGTCTCCCCGATGATTTGCACTTCAACAGTAGTGTCCTGAGCAACAGGAACCACAGAGTTCTCTAGTAAAGCCGAAGGAGCCTGGCCAGTAGAAGGAATAGAACCCTCTTGAGTAACAGGAGTAGGACCACTGCAGAGAACAGGTCCTTGACTCCGACGCCTCTTAAGATAACAGAGAATTAAAGATGAGTCATCTTCCTCCTCCTCGGGTTCCTCAACGAGGGACTCAGAAACCAGAGTGGACGTTGCAGTGCCAGTCCCAGATGGGGTGCTCTGCGAATCAGTTCCATGCGGAATGGTAGGCAAGTCACTAAGACGCCTTAGTCTCTTCCGCTTATGCAAAGATTTCTCAGGAGAAGACTGCAACAAAGGAGAAGTCCTCCTCGACGTCGGACCAGGAGAAGCATCAAAGGAGGCAGCCTGAACCAGTGCATCAGTGTTCTCTTCCTTTTGTTCTGATTCATCAGACGCACTGTCCCCCCTGAAGTCCTCCATCCCTGCCACTTTTGTGCTGCCAACCCTCTTTTTCTGGGCATACCAGGATCTGATCTCCCGCAGACTGGTATGGTGTACGTTAAAACTCTGAGGAGCGGAGTTAGCATCCGCAAACCATTTACAAAAGCAGAAGCTCATACTCAAATTCGGAGTTTTGAGCGGAAGATCAAATTTGGCTTGGGTTCCACCTGCGACGAAGTGAAACCAAGCTCGAGCCCCCTCAAGAACATTCCCAACAAAGCTTAATTCTCTATTGGGATTGCCAACGTAAAGCTGATCATTCCCAAACTGTCAGGCAAAGCGACTTGGATAGTAAGGTTCTATATAGAAAAGGTTCCCCAAACGAAAAACCAAATATCCCGGGCGGATGTTTATCAACCACCAGAAACATCCTGAGGATAAGGTGGTAAATTTATCAGCGCCAGCAGTGTCCGCGAATTCTTCCCCGTATCCAGCATTCGGGAAGTATGGGAAACATCTGAACAACTCAAAAGTTAAGAAATGACGAAGGGTTTTGCGGATCGCGGCCATGTAGCCTCCCTTCCACTGCGATCTCTCATAGTGCTGCACTTTGGGAGCACTTAAGTCGATCCGCGAGTCTGCAGGACTCATCAAAGTAGGGCAGTGTAGAGCCAGCCAAGCCATCAAATAAGTATAAGGGAGTTCTATATGCAGATTGGGAGTCTTAATGACCGGATCTCCTTTCTTCCTTTGCTCCTTCACCTGATAAAATTTATCAGATAATCTTCTCAGTCCGCTCTGGATGCTGCAAACCATCGTAGGCAACAAACTGAGCCGCCTACCAAATGCTAGTAGGACGGCTGGGTATACGGCTCTAATGGGTATATTTTCTTGCGAAGGAATAACACACTTCTTCAGCCATACCATCAAAAAGCCCGCCAAGAAGGCAGGATCGGACAAAGGCTGGAGAGCCTGATAGTGAAAACTTTCAAAAGACATTCCAGCCTTGAAGACGTTCTCGTCAGATTCAGCGACATAAGCATCTGTCCCGAAACTGGCAATTCTTCTCTCAACTTCCTTTTCAGAAACTGGAGGAAGGCGAGTAAAGTTAAGACTACTCTTAGAAAAATTGGGCAGAAGATACTGCAGCCACTTCTTTGGCTTCAAACTACGGTGCCAGAGGTGTGAGTGCAAATATGGTAGTGGCAGAGTAATTCCCAGTAAGTATTATAAATCAAAGGGTCCCGGGTCTTCAACAGATGGAGTTCTTCCCCGGTAGGGACATACTCTTCATACGGGATGTCTCCCATAGGCAAGTCCGAAATTTCATACATTTCATGAAGGGCAAAATCCAACTCGCCACAAGTGCTAAAGACTGTACAAGTATCAGGGTTATACAATTCCAATAAAGTAAAGAAATGGAATCTGCTGACGGGAATGACATACTGAACAGCCCTGATGGCGCAATACAGCCCCGCATGATGAAGCTGATCTCTAAATGATCGCAGGAAAAAGTCAGTCAAGACTGCCCACTCTCCTTTCGAAGAGCAGTGAACCCATCCAGGGGGACGAAAGTCCTGAACAGGAAACTCTCCTTACGCATTGGTAAATTGGTGCAGGAAAGTCTGCGCAATTATGGAAACCTCGCCTCTGGGGAGGTCATGTTTAAGCAATCCATAAAAGTGTTTTCCACTACCACGAGGAAAAGCACCTTGAGCATTGAAGCCCCCCAACAAGATACCGTCTTGTGGCCTGTTTAGGTGACAGTCCATTCGCCTGGGCACAGAAAGGGACTGAAAGAATAAGATTGGATAAGATCTCTCCATATTGGGGAGAAACAAGTGGCGACCTTTAACTTAGCGAGGCCACTTGTAATCGCCATCTTCCAAACCACTGTCGGGCATTGAAATATAGTCCCCAAACAAAAAGACAGGTTTGGATAACGGAGACCGATTATCTCCTTCAAAAGATACATTAGTCATCAGCTCTCGCAATGTTGAGCGAGAAGGGTGGAGAATCTTATCTTCTCTCTCTTGGCTGTCTGATGTTGTACAATGTGGGAAGACATGACCGAATCTAAACTCTTTCTTCCCATCATAGCCATCAGAGTATCCGAAATAATGGTTTTTAGGCCAAGAATTCAAGGCATAGTCAACTGCAAAAGACATTCAGATTCAAGGTAAAGAAAAAATGGTAAGAAAGGGACTGCCTTTCGAAAGTTTTCTTTATTACCTCCAATCAAGGGTTCCTTCCGAATCACTATTGAACTGGAGGTTACTCGAGGATCTTGACGACCACTTGAGGCAGTATCAGAGGAAGAAGATTTCTTTGGCATCTTTTGCAGATTGAGAAAACCCTTCGAATCAAAAGCTATGGGAGATTGAAGACGAGAAGTCTGAGGAACTCTAACGAAGAACTCAGATTTCAAATTTCTTGAGATAAGGACAAGCTCTCTCGTAAAGTGGAGGTTATATAGCCAGTGATTTGACGGCCAGGATCTCTAAACAGACGTGATATCCGGCTCGAATCGTGTGGATACCTTTTCATTTAATGCGGCTCAGAAAAATGCCTCGAATCTGACACCGTAGAAAAGCAACTGCCTGCTAGCCTTCCCGCAAAAAACTCGCGATCCTAATACAGAGTCGGTTTCTCCTCAAAAAGTGAAGTTCGCGACCCTAATACAGAGCCGCTTTCTTCTCAAAAAGACAAAGATGAAGAGTCACGCCCCTAATACAGAGACGTGTCCCTTCAAAAGTTCGCGACCCTAATACAGTGTCGTCTTCTACTCAAAAAAAAAAGATGAAGGCTCGCGCCCCTAATACAGAGACGTGTTCCTTCCGAAGACAAATTCGCGATCCTAATACAGAGTCGTTTTCTATTAAAAAAAAAAGATGAAGGCTCGCGCCCCTAATACAGAGACGTGTTCCTTCCGAAAACAAATTCGCGATCCTAATACATAGTCGTTTTCTATTAAAAAAAATGAAGGCTCGCGCCCCTAATACAGAGACGTGTTCTTTCCGAAGACAAATTCGCGACCCTAATATAGAGTCGTTTTCTATTAAAAAAAGATGAAGGCTCGCGCCCCTAATACAGAGACGTGTTCCTTCCGAAGACAAATTCGCGATCCTAATACAGAGTCGTTTTCTATTCAAAAGCCAAGGCTTGCGCCCCTAATACAGAGACATGTTCTTTCCGAAGCGAGGGTTTGCGACCCTAATACAGAGTCGTTTTCTTCTCAAAAAGTGAAGGCTCGCGCCCCTAATACAGAGTCGCGCCCCTTCCAAAGACAATTTGCGGCCCTAATACAGAGTCGTTTTCTATTCAAAAGATGAAGATGAAGGTTCGCACCCCCTAATATAGAGACGTTTTCCTTCCAAAATAAGAGTTCGCGACCCTAATACAGAGTCGTCTTCTACTCAAAGATAAAGAGTCGCGCCCCTAATACAGAGACGTGTCTCTTCAAAGGCAAGAAGCAGTAGTGGCGCTAATACAGAGTCACAGACTTCAAGCAAACGCAATGAAAGTTCTAATACAGAACATTATATCCAAAGTATTCCGAAACTCCTCAAAAAATCATGAGAGTTTTGGAAACTTTGGAGGGGGTTTTGTCAGTAAAAAATCCTGGAAAAACAAAGCAGATCCACGAATTCAGAGACAGAAGCCCGCAACTCATCGGATCCGCGAATCTAAGAAACTGAGGTCCGCGAATCTAAGAAACTGAGGTCCGCGAATCTAAAAAACTGACGTTCGCGATCCAGACAACAGAACAGATTCGCGAATTTAAAACTGAGATTCGCGACACTACCCATAACTCTCGGGTGGGGGTTTAATAAAAAAGTCACCTGACCCGAACAGAAGAATTGCCACATCGGATCGTGGGGCTAACTGCCAAACGAATGCAGCGGCGTCACTTCGGTCGTGGGAGCAACCGCCTAACGAATATGGCGGCACTTCTCGAGTAGTGGGAGCTAACGGTCAAGCAAATATGGCGGGACGTTACTCCAAACCCCCTATAAAAGGCGGGAAGCGAAAGAGACATACACAAGACAGACAGACAGAGACAGACGTCTTCTCCCAGAAATTACTCCTTGTGATCAAGAAAAAAGAGCCATTTTTTTTTCTTTTTAGCCAACTGAGAGAGATTGTACGGAGTGTCAACAGAGAGCAGGATTGTCCTCCATAGCTACCTAGAAACATAGCCTTAAACAAAGAGGAAGTCCATCTTCCTCATCTTCTGTAAACAGGAAACCGTCCGATTGTAATTCTTTATTGAAATATTGTCAGTAAAGAGAAATTCAATTTTTATGGCGAATATGTATATCTACAAAAGTTTAAGGATGGTAACTTTATTATACTTACTTTGTATGTAGATGATATGCTTGTGGCAGGTACATGCATGAAGAAAATCAATAATCTGAAAAGAAAGTTGGCAGGGAGATTCTCTATGAAGGACATGGGTGAGACTAAACAACTTCTTGGAATGCAAATTACCCGAGATAAGAAAAGAAAGAAATTGTGGTTATCTCAGGAGGGGTACATCAAGAACGTGTTGGAGAGATTCGACATGGAGAATGCAAAACCGGTAACTACAGCTCTTGGTGGTCACTTTAAACTTTCAAAAGAGCAAGGGGCTAAGACAGATGAGGAGACGAGACACATGGAGAATATGCCTTATTCATCGGCCGTTGGGAGTCTCATGTATGCAATGGTGAGTACAAGACCAGATATTACACATGCAGTGGGAGTAGTGAGTAGATTCATGAAGAACCCTGGAAAGGAACATTGGCAAGCGGTGAAGTGGATTTTCATGTATTTGAAAGGTACTTCAAAGTATTGTTTATATTTTGGGGATGATAACATTGATGTGCAAGATTTTGTGGATTCGGACCATGCGGGTGATAGAGACAATGAAAGGAGTACCACAGGTTATGTCTTTACTGTAGGAGGGACAGCGGTAAGCTGGGTTTCAAGATTACAATCAATTGTTGCTTTATTTTCGACAGAAGCTGAGTATGTTGCAGCTGCAGAAGCAAGTAAGGTGTTTATTTGATTGCAGCGATTGATGAGTGAGTTAGGTTTTGATGGAGTGGATTGCAGGTTGTTCAGTGATAGTCAGAGTGCAATTCATCTTACTAAGAACTCAGTGTATCGTTCACGGACTAAACATATTCACTTGAGATATCACTTCATTAGATTCTTGTTAGAGGATGGCCAATTGAAATTAGAGAAGATTGAAGGCAGTAAGAATCCTGCAGATATGTTAATAAAACCGGTTGATGGGAAAAAGTTGAGCTATTGCTCAACTTTGGTGCATTTGTGTTGAATGCTGAAATTGAAACTTTAAACGATCGAGGTAAAAGCTTTGGACACTAGGATTATCATGTCCAGATATTACAATCTTTGCAATAGGTTTCCAAGTGGGAGATTGTTGCTAATGGAGCTCATTGCCGCAGCGGGTTTCGGTACGCCGAAACGGGTCAAAAACCGGCCCAAACTCGTTATGATATAATATAAATATGGGGTCGTGGTGCTAGGGTTTGTATGAGCCAAAAGAAAAGAAGCAGAAAAAAAAGGGAGGCCGAGGGTTCTCTTCTTGATGTTGCCGCTGCTATTGATTTTGTAGCCGCGGCCGAAGCAGAATTAATCAAAGAGGGGAAAAATAATTGCGGTTGCTGTTG
This sequence comes from Dracaena cambodiana, assembly GCA_036321105.1. NCBI lineage: Eukaryota > Viridiplantae > Streptophyta > Magnoliopsida > Asparagales > Asparagaceae > Dracaena > Dracaena cambodiana. The sequence goes on from JAYEPQ010000002.1 coordinate 63,989,925, forward strand.
CTGCAATTGGATTTGCGGCTGGTTTAATTTTCGGTGGTTGCACCTGAAAGCAAATTGCTGTTGTTAATTATTTTGGCTAAAGAAGAAAACAAGAGAAGGTTGCCACTATTGTTTCTTTTGCTTGTTGCGGCCTGGAGCAACAAAAGAAAAGTGGTGAGACGGCTGTACCAACAAGAGGTTAAGATTTAATCTCAAAATCTTGTGTGTTTTCTTTGTGTTTTCTCTTATGGTTGAGAACTAGAAAGTTGTAATTCTCTTTTGATATAGTGGAAGTTTTTAGATCGTGTCCCCGTGGGCGTAGGCATATTGCCGAATCACGTTAAATCTGCATGTTCTATATCTCTGCTATTTTTCTCTTCGGTTAACTATTTGATTCCGCTGGTTGTTGCATTAGTATTATTCCGCTATCTTTTGCTAACACGAATAACAATTTGTTAGCACTAGTATCAAATATGAAATTTATTAGGAAGCTCTATCTTTTATATATATATATATATATATATATATATATATATATATACATACACATATACATATACATATACATATACATATACATACATATACATATACATATACATATACATATACATATATACATATACATATACATATATACATATACATATACATATATACATATACATATATATATGTATATATATATATATATACATATATATATATATATATATCTATATATATATATATATATATATATATACATATATATATATATATATATATATATATATATATATATATATATATATATATATATATATATATATATATATATATATATATATATATTTTGTTAGAAGAAACCCCAATTAAAAAAAAGAAGAAGAAAAGAAAGGGAAATTCTATTTAAGCCCACCACTTTGCTCATCTAGCCCGCCTTACTCTTTGAGCCCACAATCAATTTTGAAATCTAAGACTTTCTACTGATTACCACATTTTTCAATTCCTATCATTTTTTTTCTCTCATTTATTTTTTAGAGGGGAGGGAGAAGAGACATCAAAGGAGAAAGAGGGAGATAGAGGAGGACGGGAAGAAAGGGGACAAGATGATAGAGGGGAAGGAAGGGGGAGGAATGAGGCAGAGGAGGCGACGGAGGGAAGAAAGGGGAAGGAGTGAGGCAAAGGAGATAACGGAGGGTGAGAAGAGAGAAGGAGGGAGGAGAAAAGGGGATGAGACAGCGAAGAGAGAGAGGGAAGGAGGGAGGCGGAAGGTTAGGGGGAGGAGAGGCGGCGACTCCCTCCTCCCCCTCTCCAACCTCCTTCACCTCCATCCTCCCTTCTCCTCCCCCATCACCCCTTCTCTCCCTCCTCCTCCTCTTTTTCTTCCTCCATATTTTATATTTTGTGTTGAATTAGAAAAGATGGTGGGTAAATTAGTCTAAATAATATAAATTTATAATTTTTTTGAAATTTTAAGTGGGCATGGTGAGCAAAGTCGTGGGCTTAAATGGAATTTCCGAGAAAAAAAAAATTGTACCAAATTAAATATCCCAGCTCGTTTCTTTCTCAAACAAGACATGGCTCGATCTCTTATTCTTCTTCGTTGGTGGCCTCTCTCCAATCCATCTTTTTCAATATATCCCTCTCTCCTCAAAATCCATCGAACCCCAAAACCCTTGTTCTCCTCTTTTTCCTCTTCCACTGCTACCAACAACAACAACAACAATTACTTGAGCTTAACGGATGAGGAGCTCATGTCCCAATGCGACATGGCCACCTTCAAGGCCTCCGGCCCCGGCGGTCAGCACCGCAACAAGCGCGAATCCGCCGTCAGGCTCAAGCACCTCCCCACTGGCATCATCGCTCAGGTAAAATTAGGCACCAGAGATTGGATCCTTTTTTTTTTTTTCCCCTGAATTTTTTTTAATTTAATTTATTTTAGGTTTAATTTCAATCTCAGGCAGTTGAGGACAGATCCCAGCACAAGAACCGGGCATCCGCGGTGGCTCGTCTACGCACTCTGCTGGCCCTTAAAGGTTACTTCTTCTTAACGACATTGCTACAAGTTCAATTAAAATTTATCTTGTGTTGGTTGTTCCTATGAAATCGATATTGGTATTTGGGGATATAGTCATAGAATTTGTGATGTGGAGATTGGCGATTAGATTGGGTAAGAGTTTTATAGGAGAAAAATGTAGTTGTTGGTCAAAACCTCAAAACCAAAAGAGAAGCACCCTTTATATATATATATATATATATATATATATATATATATATATATATATATATATATATATATATATATATATATATATTTCTATTGTTGGGAGATTACGGGAGGTGATTGTGCTTACTAAGAGCACCTCCAAAACAAAAACAGTTTGTTTGTAAATATTTTCATACTGCTTGTAAACGAAGATGGTAGGATTATTATGTCTACAGTTCACCTTGTTTTGTATCTAAATAATGATCTTGAAATTTTTGAGTGGTCATAACATTGACCTTGTAGTTTATTTTTGTCTGCTGGTCACTTCTTATGTTTCAGGGATCTATAGTCAGTGTTAGTCAGGACACTATGTTTTGTTGTATAGTCAATGTCCTGGACTGCAGAGTTGAAGGTGTATTCCTTACCATGAGTTTAATGAAGTTTTTGGCTGAAAGAATCTTCTTGGTCCTTCATCATCTTTTATCAAAATTTTTTTAGGTTCCATGAGGTTTGATTGTGTCAAATTATTGGCAAGGATAGTCCCAGTTTTCACTTAATATTTTGCCACTGCTTTTGGCTTTCTCCATTGATTGAGCTGAGCATCACATCAACTTCATTTATCACCGATCTTGTGTTATTGATCTCCATAGTACTTTTCTGGCATGTTACTTCCATTCTTTGTTGTCAGTATCTAATAGTTTATTGTATTAGTGGTGACCAATCGAATGAATCAGTCTGAAGGAATTTGGACTTTGGTGCTACTTTGAGGTCAAACTACTTGTAATTTTCTTGATTTTAAATTCTGTTTAAAGTTTTAATTACTTGATGTCATGCCATTATCTTCTATGATTGGAATTTTATGTAAAAGAATGTGAGCCACCTAAACGTGTTAAACTGACTTATGCAGAAATCAAGCTATTAAGATCTATTCTCGTTAGGGGAAAACCTTGGGCAGAATTATCCCCTAAACTATCTCATATGTCGTTCTGATCTTGCATTAAAATGCACACAAACAACCTACTAAACAAACAAACAAACACTTGTACCAAGCCAACTAATAAAATGATAGCCTATGCAACTTGCATCATTCCTTGTTTCTTTGAGAATTAGGCCAACATCTGAGTAGTAATTATCCAAGTTTTAAATATCTAGATCAACATTTGCTGGATTTTAAACTGGAAGTTGATGTGTTATATTTACTGCAAGCGCACAGTATCGTTGTAGCGCTGTACAGTTCGTCTCACAGGGATCTAGGGTGTTTCTGCGTTCTTACTTTCTCTATCGTTCACCGGACTAACCAAAGGTTCTAGGTTGAGGTCGGATTAATCTAAGTAGTTTAGGATATAGAATCCACTAATTTCCAACCATATTCTTGATTCTACTATTTTCTTCTATCATAAAAATTTAATCTTTTTAGTTTAATTTTTACTTAAAGTGCCCTAAGCATGAGCTATCAAGTGTTGTGCAAGTATAGCTCATCAAAAGATGCTACTTCATATAAAAATAAACTAAATATTTTAGATAATTCAAATAAAAAGATAAAACCGGCAACCCAAATCCCTAACTAAGCATAGATTATCAAGAATCCTAATTCAAGTATAACCTATCAAAGTTCTAAACTTCGGGTCCTTATATTTTAATCTTTCATTTGAAAAATCATGGCTTTATTAATTTTATTTAAGAAGAAAAATATTAGAAAATAATTGCATGGTGGATCTTAGCTTCATCTACATCCTAGAACTGATCTAATTAGCTACTCATGATTTTTGCTAAGGAAGATCAAATTTTAATTCATACAATGATAAACCATAATCTAGAAAGCGGTAAACCCTAATCTAGAAAGCAGTAAACCCTAAATAGAATGCAATCAAATCTATGCAGAGAGAAAATAAGAATCTCAAGAACAATGGGTTACCTCTGGACACAGTGTTGTGGCCGTCGACCTTCAGTAAAAACCCCAACTTTATTGAACAGCAAAATCATATACAAAAATTCCAGAATCCAGAATCTCCTCAAAATACAAGGGTTAGCCAATAAATAGGCTTCGGAAACCAAACCCTATTTCTAGCAGAACCACAAGACCTATAAATTTACAATTAAGCCCACGACAAAAATTACTCTGATACGGCCACTTATGAGCCGCTATTTAGCGGCTCAATTTTGAGCAATTGCACTAAAATTTCTTCTGCAGAAGTATCTTCTCTTGTACACTTCACTTTCTTGACTTTATTTAACTTCTACTTCCTGCAGTACTTTGATGTTGTAGTCTCGCCCGCTTTAGAAACTTTTCGGCGTTTGATTTCCTAGTCCAACTCTGGTTTCATGCCTTTTCCTTGTATAATTTGGATTACCTGCAAAAAATACTAAAAATACCCAAGTAGCATTTATTTATATACAAAAAACAGATAAAGTATGAGAGGAAAAATACAATATATGATATTCATCAGAAGTCAGAAGCTTCGTCTGGAAAGCAAGGGTTGTTGCTCACCGACTAAGCTGCTTTCACCTACACAATGCATTGATAATAGGCTCCAAGTTAAGAGTTCTATGGACCCTAAGATCTAGTATTTTTTTTTTGTTTTGTTGGAACAAAAACCTAAACAAGGTCATTACGGTGATGTTAAGATGTACCATTTCTTAATAGTATGAACCAAGATTTTAAATACTGCAGATACTAATATGTAATATTATTTTGAAATTTGAGGGTATCAATACGAATTAGACTCTATTATATCGGTACCTATATTTATGATCTTTTCATTGCTGAAAGATATGTCCAATATTGCTTGTGTGAACTAGCTAGCTGCGCTTTCCGCTTGTAGAAAGGAAATTGGGTTGGGAATCAAAAAATAACCCTTTGTATAGGAAGTGTGTGGTTTAAGTCGTATGAAGCAGCACGATCCCTAACCCATTACCCTATTTCACAAGCAGAAGAGTGCGGTAGTAGCAGTTGAATAGAGGTGGCTGGGGCCATGGTAGCGGCACTAGGGGTTAAGACGATGACATAGGGTGATGAGGTATGTTTCTTCTTCTTTTCTTTTCCTTCTTGTGATAGGGTATCACAGTTTTGGCCCTAATTTTGCGGGCAAGGTGGCGATTATGCCTAGGTAGCTTCTAGGCTGTCTTTTAAAATGCTACATTGGCCCATATTAATTTTGAGATTTTAAACCTTGGTATGAACTGTTTTGGAGGAGCGTACAAATTTTAAGGGTGTGTTTTATATGCTAAATACAATATATCCAACTCCTCCAAATTTAATTTATGGGAATCAAATTCTTGGAAATGTTGTTTTATCATGTTTGTTATAATTTGAGTATTTCTATCAATATAATGAAATCACGCTTGGTATATTAGTAAAGGTTTTTAGGAATACAAAATATTTTTCAAAAGTAACTCTCATGGTGGTTGCTATGGTGGTAACGAATGCCTGAGGATATCGTTATTGTTGGTGACTATTGTCGTGGTGGCAACAATAAACTGATTTCCGATACTTTAAGCAATCGGCTGATACCGATTCTCAGATTCAAAATTATTCTTAAACAACTGCGAAATTTTAACATCCAAATAGAGTGAACCATTCAGTTATTTACTAGTTGCTATGGAGTATTTTCTAGCAAGTATGATATAATGAAGCATTTGGAATGCCAGGTTAATAGATGAAGTATAAAAAGAGATGCTGAAGACATATATATTGGAATCTTTATGGATCTTGTTATCAATTCCTGAAATATAAAGTGTTCATATGGAAGAATCAATGAATTCTATGATAAATACCAACAAATTGCTAACTAATACCCACAAGTTTCTAATTTATGTAGCATACTTTGAAGAAGAATCCAAGTAATGGACATAGTTGGAAATATCAGCATATGATAGTAAACAAGATAGAGATCAGATTTGATTATGGAGATTAGATTTGGATCTTGTTGGGATTTTGGGATCTTATTAGAATATTTGATTGATTTTTGATTTTATTAGGATATTCGATTAGGATTTTGGATTCTATTAGGATTTTGTTGGATTCGTTTGTTCAGGTTGAAGATGGAGGAGGAGAAGGGGACAGTAGAAGATTAGCGGTTGCCCTTCAGTGAGAAGGGAAAAAAAAAGAAAAGAAAAGCAAAAAAAAAAAAATTTTGAAGACAAGTGGTCGGTTGGGTTGCAGGGTATGGGGGGTGCTCGGGACGGGAGGAAGGGGAGAAGAAACTGGAGGAGAAAATTTGGTTTGTTTGTTTGTTTTTCTTTCTTTTTTTTAATCTTTTTTTCCCTCTCTCTCTTACTGATCTTTAAGATTTTTTCCTTTTATTTTCTTCTTTAGATTAGTTTTTTCTTTTTTTCTTTTTTTTCTCTCACTAAATAAACAAAAAAAAAAAAATTAAAGAGAAGATGAAGATGGAAGGGAGAAGATGGCGATGGGGATGAAAATTTAGACTCTGATACCAAGATTGACGCAAGACGAAATCCAAATTAGAATTAGGGTTTTGAAAATTAGGGTTTTGAGGAATTGGGGATGAATAGGAAAGAATTTATAGTGTTCGAGAATCCACCCAGGTGAATCTACGCCCACTTTCCACGAATCCATGAGGAAAATTTTTGATACAAGCGAAATCCACGCAAGAAATTTTGAGAAATTTTCAAATATTATTCATCATCCCAATACTTCATACAAAACACACACACACATATATGTATATAGGAAAACTCTAACAGAGCAAAATCCTAATAGAATCCAAAATTATAATCAAATATCCTAATAAAATAAAAAAATCTAAAAAGATCCCAAAATCCAAACAAGATCCAAATCTAATCTCTAAAATCAAATCTGATCTCCATCAATTATAATTTTTTGTTGGATTTTTGATTTTATTAGGATATTTGATTTTGTTTTATTAGAGTTATATATACATGCTTTGTATGAAGTATTTGGATGATGAATAATATTTAAAAATTTCTCAAAATTTCTTGTGTGGATTTCGCTTGAATCAAAATCTTTACTTGTGGATTCGTGAAGAGTGGGCATGGATTCGCCTGGGTGGATTCCTGAACCCTGTAAGTTCTTCTCTGTTCATCCCCAATTCCTCAAAACCCTAATCCTAATTTTGCTTCCATTGTGCATGGTCAGGATAATTTGTAGAATCCTTATAGCAACTCGACTTTCAATGAGATTCATTCTATTGCTTCCATTATAAGTAGCTCTTCAAATCTACAGTTATTTGAAACTGATTCACGAAAGAAACCAGTGCTCCCTCTACCACCTTGATTCAGATGTGATGCACAAGTTGTAATTTTTCGGCCGCCACTATGGCCCAATTAGAATGGTTTGTAGAAGGACGCGAATCAGTTCAATCTGGATGTGTATAACATTTCTTATCTCCGCATTCATCAGAATGAATGTTTTGAAGTCGGAAAGAATTGATGGAGATCAGATTTGATTCTGGAGATCAGATTTGGATCTTGTTGGGATTTTGGGATATTATAGAATATTTGATTGGATTTTTGATTTTATTAGGATATTTGATTAGGATTTTGGATTCCATTAGGATTTTGTTCTGTTAGGGTTTGGCTATATATATATGTTTTGTATGAAGTATTGGGATGATGAATAATAATTGAAAATTTCTCAAAATTTCTTGTATGGATTTCGCTTGAATCAAAATGTTTACTCGTGAATTTGTGGAGATTGGGCGTGGATTCGCCTGGGTGGATTTCCGAACTCTGTAAGTTCTTCCCTGTTCATCCCCAATTCCTCAAAATCCTAATTTTCAAAACCCTAATCCTAATTTGGTTTCCGTCCTGCGTCAAAACATATTTCTTGCAATTTATAATATAAAACAAAATAAATTAGGATTAATGAGGGACAAAATCAGATTGCTACAACCATAAAAAAACCAAATAATGCCGGGTGCAACCAGTCTGATCTTCTCCCAAGTGGTAAGAACACCTTTGGGTAGTTGGCCACCTGTGCCCACAACGAGTGAACACTCTTTACTTGGATAGAACTTTTGATTGCACTATAAAAGAAATTGTGAAGAATTATTGTGGGAGAGAGAATAGTGTTAAGAAAATACTAGTCATTCTAGGCGCCTAGGTTGGCGCCTAATGCCTAGTTCGAGGTTCCCACTTTTCCCTACCCAGAATACATAGTTGTTCACTTAATTAGAGCGCCTTGAAGGCTAACCGAACACTTAGATAATTTCTTAGTTGACTTTTATAACACTAAGAGAGCGAAACAGATATGGGAGAGGAGAAGAGATTTTCTATGTTTTTAAGCTTTTGTAATCTTCCTCCTTTTTGTAGAGTTTTAGGCTGATCATTTCTTAATGTTACACCCCGTAACAACCTTTTCCACAATCAGAAACGTGCGAAGAAAGATTTGTTAGGCAACAACTCTTTTTTTCCTAGCAAAAAAAATAAATTAGTGGTCATGAAACAAAAGTGAACCTAACGACCAAAATAATGAAATGCAAAAAGAAAAATGAACTAAAACATGTTGGATGAGCACGTGTGCCCATGATGATTTCTCCAAAATCCAGTGACGATTCTAATGAGTAGGAATTTTAAAATAAATCCCCCATAACTCACTCATTTACTTGATGTAGGGCTAAAAATATCCTTTCGGAGGTATAAAATCTTAATAACTAAACAAGAATTCTAAACATCAATTGTTGGCGAAAAATCACTTTTTTCCCCTAATTAAGGGATTATTTGTTTCGTCAGATGTGTATGTGCAACTTGTGAGTGCAAATAAAAAATGAAAAAATATTGGTGGGAATTTCAATTTCCCTTGTAAAATTTGAGAACTTGTTTAACTTCAACTACTAATTTTAGTGAGGAATTGAAATTCTCATAAATTTTAAAATCCCCTTTTTTCTTCACTTGACTACAAACTACATCACACATAACAAATTGGCATCCTGACGCAGGACGGAGGTGAAATCAAGGTTAGGATTTGAGAATTAGGATTTTTTTGGAGAAATTGGGGAAGAACAGAAAGAACTTACAGGGGTTTGGGAATCCACCCAGGCGAATCCACGCCCGCTCTCCACGAATCCACGAGGAAAGATTTGCTCAAGGGAAATCCACGCCAGAAATTTCTCAAGAAATTTTCAAATATTATTCATTTTTTTTAATATTTCATACAAAGCCCATATATATAGGAAAACCCTAACAAACAAAATCCTAATAGAATCCAAAATCATAATAAAATCAGAATCCAATCAAATATTCTAAAATCCTAACAAGATCCAAATAAAATCAAATCAAATCTTTAGAATCAGATCTGATCTCCAGAATCAAATCTGATATGAAATATGATCTCCAAAATTAAATCTGATCTCCATCAATTCTCCCCGGCTTCAAAACATTCATCCCCAATGAATGCGGAGATAAGAAATGATAAACACGTCCGGGTTGAACTGGTCGATATCCATGAAGCATCCCAATTAGGCTATGGTGGTGGTCGAGGAACCATAGCTCGTGCCTCACATTTGATCCAAAGTGGCGGAGGGGGAACTGACTTTTTTAGTGAACTTGTATCGAATCACAGTAGATCTGAAAAGACACATGCAATAGAAGTAGTCGAATATGGATCCCATGAAATATCCAGATCATAAGTTGTAGAAGCAATCTTCATCGAAACTCCATAGAATTCTGAATGTGGAGTGTATAATTTCTTCATAATTTCTGGAAGCAACCTCCCAGGAGGAACCAAAACTTTCACTTCATTATCAAGTATAAATTCCTGCAAAACATTATGTAGATACACAATAAATTTGTACTCATCATTGCAAATTGCTATCTGTCTAGAGATCTCATCATGCATAACATGCATATCAGGCAAATGTAATGCAACAGACTCAAGTAGTACAACTCCAAAAAATAGATATATTGGTTCCCTAAAATGGCATACATCAATTACTGTAAATGATATAACGTCACTACACTATATGGGAACTTGATGAATCTCGGAAGTAAACTCCAAACGATCTCTAGAAAATGAAATATTAGGTGTAACCTGCCCAGACATATGAAAGATCCTTAAAGATTCACTAGCAGCAATATTAGTATCAATTATTTCATGCTCGGTCTCTTCATCTACAGTTGACTCCAAAATTGAACACTTAATATAATGTGGGGGGTGCACTAGACTCTACTAAAATATTCTAAGTATCAGTAGTACTCTTTACAGTAGTATGAATTTAATAGAAACATTAATTTTAGTTAGTGCATGTGTATTAGACTCTTGTGCTTCATTAATAATATCATCGTTAACCATAAAAGGAATGGTAGTATCGACAATAAGAATAAACATATTTGATTCCAATTGTGATTCAATACAGTACTTTCCTTAAAAATATGAATCTAAATAACTCCTAAATCGTCAACGTGATTAGTAGGTATGATATCTATGGGTTCACTCTTGAGGAGACACTCATAGTCATAATGCCAAGATATGCAACACTTAGAACACTTGATTATGGTACGTTGAAAGTCATAGTATCCATATTTGTCGCATTTAGGGCACTGTGTTCTAACTTTTAGAGTGAATCTATTTTTCAATTTATCTAAAAGATGAGTCCTATAATATGTAGGAAGATACTCCTCAATAAGAATATCTTTCGTCTCTTCCTACGAATTTATAGGATTCATATAATGTTCCTCACGATTTATCTCTACTGAAATCCAAAAATCTTTGGCTTGTCCCACTAATCGTCTCCTAGCAAATTGAAATTTACGTTTGCTAGACATTTTATAACAGTCAAAGTAACATTCCATATTCACTAACCAATCAATAAAGTCGCGAGTGGAGGAATAACTACCAAATACGGGATCTTTATATTAGAGCTTGTCATCTATTATTTCTCTAGCAGTACGCAGATCATAAATATAATGAGACCTATTTGATTCCGAATGGCGACTAGATTGTGTTGTAAAATGAGACATGCTTAATATACAGAATGGATCATGCAATGCAAATTAGTCAAGTATATAGATGATAGTGCAAAATCTAAGTCTCAGACGACGAAATGCATGTATTAAATTAATTTCTCCTAATAAATCAATGGCTAAATGCAAATGAAGATGAGATCACTAGAGAGAAGCAATTAACCATTCCGTCACAAATTATTGCAATCCAATAATATTTGCAAAGAATTTAGTAGTTGAAATTCAGTTCAAATTAAGTATCACCTGGAGGGATGAGTAGTTCACGTCCAAATGAACTTCGAATCACTACTTTTTTTTCTTAACTGCTTTACTGATCTGTTGTTCTGCTGCTATTGGCTGCTGCCACTGCTGTTCTGTTGCTGTTGTTGCTGTCCTGCAGCAGTTTTACTGCTACTGCTGCAGTTCTGCTGCTGCTGCTTGTTGCTGTGCTGCTGTTCTAACTTGTTGCTGCTGCTCTTACTTGTTGTTGCTGCTGTTGGTTGCTGCTGATGTTGTTGTTGCTGGTTTGATTGAAGGGGAAGAAGGGGTGCAGGGCAAGTAGAGGGAGGGAGAGAAGAATTTGTATTTTTTTCTTTCTCTTTCTCTCTTTCTCTCAGATCTGAATTTTTTTTTTCATCTGAAAGTTCAATTTTTTTTTTAATGTGAACAGATCTTTCTCTTTTTTCTTTTTTCTCTCTCCTCTTTTTTTTCTTTTTTTTTTCTCTCTTTTTTTTTTCCTTCAAATCTGAACTTTTTTTTAGCTGTTGCGGGTAGAAAAGAAGAGGAGGAACAAGTGGCTGTTGTTGGAGAGAAAAAGGGGAAGAATTTTTTTTTTAGCTGTTGCGGGTAGAAAAGAAGAGGAGGTGGAGGAGGAGGAACAAGCGGCTGCTGTTGGAGAGATGAAGGGGAAGATTTTTTTTTCAGATTTGTACTTTTTTTTTTTTCAAAAATAAAAATAAAAACTGAAATAAAATAAAAAGAGGATGGAGATGTGGAAAAAGAAAATGGTGATGGAGAAGAAAATTTAGGCTATGATACCAAGTTTGACGTAGGACGGAGGCGAAATTAAAGTTAGGGTTTGAGAATTAGGATTTTTTTGGAGAAATTGGGGAAGAATAGGAAGAATTTACGGGGATTTGAGAATCCACCCAAGCGAATCCACGCCCACCCTCCACGAATCCACGAGGAAAGATTTGCTCAAGCGAAATCCACGCCAGAAATTTCTCAAGAAATTTTCAAATATTATTCTTTTTTTTAATACTTCATACAAAGCCCATATATATAGGAAAACCCTAACAAACAAAATCCTAATCGAATCCAAAATCCTAATAAAATCAGAATTCTAATAAAATAAGAATCCAATCAAATATTAATAAGATCCAAATAAAATTAAATCTAATCTTTAGAATCAGATCTGATCTCCAGAATCAAATCTGATATGAAATATGATGTCCAAAATCAAATCTGATCTCCATCACATCCCCTAAAACATACTCCATACCCCCTCCGAAAAAGTAACTGAGTATCGAAAAATACAAAATCAAGATAATATATTATAGACTGCGTGGCCATATACTTAATCTATCATATGTGGCTTAAGGCTTGGGTTAATTTGTAAAATAAAGGGTATATGGACACAATTATTTTTAAATTTAAATAATATAATATACATAAAAAGTTATATGATAATGAAAAGTCTAAATTTAAATGCACAATGTAGATATATCATTGGTGAATTCTAAAATTGCTAGAATTGATGGACTTTGTTCCTTTACATGAATCAAAAATCAAATAAGCAATCACAAAAGAACTGTAACTGGAACAACTAATAAGAATATATTAAGAATATATGGACACAATTGTTAATTTAGAAAGAATCTATTAATAATATATGGACACAATTGTTAATTTAAAAAGAATCTGTTAAGAGTTATGGATTCTTTTAGTTGTAGGGTATATGGACACAATTGTTTTTTTAATTTAAATAATATAATATACATAAAAAGTTATATGATAATGAAAAGACTAAATTAAAATGCACAGAGTAGATGTGATCATCGCTGAAGTCTAAAAATGCTAGAATTGATGGACTTTGTTCCTGTACCTGAATAAAAAATCAAACATGCAATCACAAAAGAATTGTAACTGGAACAACTAATAAAAATCTATTATGAATATATGGACGCAATTGTTAATTTAAAAAGAATCAATTAAGATTATATGGATTCTTTTAGTTGTAGGGTATATGGACACAATTGTCTTTTAATTTAAATAATATAAGATACATAAAAAGTTATCTGATAATGAAAGTCTAAATTTAAATGCACAATTTTGATGTGATCATTGGTGAATTCTAAAAATGCTAAAATTGCCGGACTTTGTTTCCGTACATGAATCAAAAATCAAACAAGCAATCACAAAAGAATTATAACTGGAATAACTAATAAGAATATATTAAGAATGTATGGACACAATTGTTAATTTAAAAAGAGTATATTAAGATTATATGGATGCTTTTAGTTGTAGGGCATATGGACACAATTGTTTTTTAATTTAAATAATATAATATACATAAAAAGTTTTCTGATAATGAAAAGTCTAAATTTAAATGCACAAAGTAGATGTGATCATCGGTGAATTCTAAAAATGCTAGAATTGATGGACTTTGTTCCTGTACATGAATCAAAAATCAAACGCAATCACAAAAGAATTGTAACTGGAACAACTAATAAGAATCTATTAAGAATATATGGACACAATTGTTAATTTAAAAATAATCAATTAAGATTATATGGATTCTTTTAGTTGTAGGGTATATGGACACAATAGTTTTTAATTTAAATAATATAAGATACATAAAAAGTTTTCTGATAATGAAAAGTCTAAATTTATCATCGGTGAATTCTAAAAATGCTAGAATTGATGGACTTTGTTCCTGTACATGAGTCAAAAATCAAACAAGCAATCACAAAAAAATTGTAAATAGAACAACTAATAAGAAAGAGTCATCAACAATTGAAACTTTGAATTGCATGTAACAACTAACAGTACCTAATGTAAGTCATTAATAAATTGAAATCCTCAGTATAACTTTAGAAAAAACAAGCACAAGAAAACAAACTCTCAGCCTTATATTGAATTTAAAAAGCCCCAATTAGACATTTAATCCCCAAAGAAACCATAGAAGTCAAATCTCTCTATAGCTAGGAGCATCTTCATTGTCCCTGGAGTGCCAACAGAGTTTTCCATTAAACTTTGTCAAAATTATTGGAATGCCATCAGATTTCACTGGCCATCAATGTTCATTGTGTTGATGGCGTATTGTTGAGGAGTTGTTGAGGTTGTCGAGGTCCAAAATGAAAGACCTATATTGATCATGAGGAGAAGAAGAGGAGTCAAAACTGAAAGAAGTTAGAGATTTTACTAAAGTTTGAGGGTTGCAGGCTTAAAGCAGGTTTTGGTTATGCTTCCAGACCCAAAATTAGGTTTGATTAGTGTTGAGCTTGATCTAAAGCCTATGATGCTGAATCATTCACGAAAATACTTGTCAGACCCAAATTTTTGTCCATTTTGAAGGATCAATGCTACATAGCATGTAACTTACTTCATGGGAATGGCTTGCCAATCAACTAGGTCGGGTTCCGATAGTCACTGGCCTCTTTGGGCCTTTTGTGTGTTTAAACACATTTTCCTTGATGAGTTGAGTGTATACTAGATCCCTTTTCAAGTGGCTTGGAAGTTTTTTCTTTAACTTTGTATAGCCTAGAGTCACATATTTGCCAAGAAGGCACTGCTCATTTCCAATCTGATTTACAAATGTTTATTTGGTTTTCTATTAATAATAATTTATCTTATTGATTCTATAATGGATATAGAATCAGTATGTATAGAAATTCCTGGAATTGGTTAAAACATGATTTGCAAGTTAGAGATGAGATTTTTCAACCATTCATCTTTTAAGCAGGTGGTGTCTAATGCTATTAGGTTAGGTTCCATGGTGCTTTGAGTTAACACAATCTCCCATGATGCTACACTGCCATTAACAAATCTTCTCTTTCCTTTTTCTTATTTTAACAACGACCGATATAAATTAAAAGTTTTCGTGCTTAACATGATGTACCTCAATTTATAACTTTAATGTTGATGCATGCAAGAACAGAATCATGTCCTTAAAACAAAAATATTCAAGTCCAATCTAGATGATATACATCTTACTTAGTTGCTGAGTTTGTCTAGCAAAAGGGGTGAAAACTTGAAATTTTCAAGTAATTTCATGAATATAATTTGACTGAAGTGCAGTATGAGCAATGTTCTAATGATACTTGTTCATTATACAAAGCAATCTTAAATCCCCTTGTTCTGTCTCAATTGACCTTTTGACGCGCACAAAGAGCATTTAAGGTTCTGTGGTGGAGATGTGGATTTCAGGAAGAAAACAAATCTAGTGTTTCCAAGAAAAATGTCAAAAGATAGAATTTGATTTTGACATCCAGGAAAATCACGTGTTCACTCTCATACATCACACATAAAATATTTGGGAGTGGCAATCACAAGTTTTCAGGGAAACTTTTTTTTTCCATAATTTTTATCAAATATACTAATAGTTCATAGTATACACTATATATAGCCCAAAATATGTGCGCCACATTAGATGTGCAATTTAAAATAAAAGAAATATCATAAAGTCACTAATAAAATCTAGTGAAAATCTGATCATAAATTCTTATAAATCCTAGCATTTTGATGTCCCCATTAATTCACCTTGTAATCAGAAGATTAACCTCTGGTAAATGAAGGTGGAGAGGTAACTACAACACATTTAGTTTGAACTTTTAAAGACTTCCTCCACCTTGACCGATTAGAATGCAAGTTATCGTGTCAATATCGACAATAAGAATATGATTTGAAGTGCTTACATGTAAAATTTGATCGTAATGTCAGCATCTACGAGCAGGTTTCAAATCAATTGATGCAACATGTACCCCATAAACTTGTTTGTGGTGGAAAAATGGGTATAAAGGAATTATAGATTTCGGATGGATTCATAAAAGTTGCCTTTATCATCGTAGTTGAAGTACATTCTATGAGCAAGAATGATGCTAAAGCAAGAGGTTGAGGTATGCATGATAGTGCAATAAATTCCGACTCAGATTTAGATTTTAGATGTACTTCTAGTGCAATGTCACTCTACTTTGGAATCCTCGTATTTTAATTTGTGTTCTACCTCTAATTTATGTATCTCTTCTTTAATCTCTGTCTTAGAATCGGACTTTTGTTTAATCTTGGTGTAAGATGTTGGAGATAAATGAGATTTTAGAAAATAATATGAAAGATGGTAAAATGCATATTGAGCATGAAGAAGACCTTGTAAGAGATACCATTATTATCATACTTTATAAATGCCTATGCACCAAAAAGAAAATTCTCCAACTAGAGCATTAAGACATTTCTTCTTAGATGTTAGAAGAAAATGATGTAACAACATATTTTTAAGATGGCTCTCCTATCTTAATAACAATAACAATCATTAAAATTGTGAAAATCCACGATAACATCATACATATCATGCTGAACTTGTTATGAATCACCATTAGTGTAGATGTATCGATCATAAAATATAAATCTCACAGAGAGTTAAAGGATAGTTAAAAATTCAGTGCACTAAGTTAAAGAAATATCCAAGAATCTCAATGGCTTAAATCAGGCTTGAATCGAGCTCCTATATGCCTCAAAACCCTCAAGAACCCGTAGTCAAATTTGGCTATGGACAAGCTGTTGGCTCAGGTTAGCTTGGTTTGGCTCAAGTTCGGTTCGGATCTCAATCGACATAGTTAGTTTGCGTTGAGTCGTGTTTCTTTATATTCGGCTAGATCGAGCTTAGGTCGCTTAAGACGAGTGGTTTGGTTCGAAGGTTGGATCTTCAATTTGGTTAATTTGGTGATGACGAAGGTTGTTGGCGAGTTGACGAAAGACGACAAAGGCAATATAAGTTCTGTCGGCTCCTTTGAAATCAAAGCTAGCTTAAAAGTTAGGATCATAAGAATTGATCCTTGATGAGATCTGGAAAGACGAGAGACGAGTTGAGGAGCTTTGGCGATAACAAAGCGGAGGCTGGTGAATGTCAGATGATTAACAAAGACCGTGTTTTTTGCGGTAGTGGTGTAGCAGATGATGATGGTGATAATGTTGTGTTCGACGGATATGGAGGCTTACGATGATCTCAATGGTGGTAGATGTAGGGAGGCAAGCGGGCTCGGAGCGGACTCGAGAAGAGCCAATGATGAGGGCGGTGATGATTTTGGGGCATCGGAACTGATGAGCTGACGTTTGGAACTAACGATATGTGGATGTTTTGATGTCAAGACAGTGACAAAGAAGGAATATAATGTTGGTGGTGGCTGATGATGGTAGACCTTGGTCTTATCTGTTCTTTGTTTTTCTAATTCTCTTTTTTCTATTTTTTGATTTTTTTTTCTCTTTTTTAAAATCTAAATCTCAAATGATACAAGGATGTAAATAAGAAGATGGAGATTGGAAATTGTAGAGATAGATCTTTCTACTGATACAAATTATGATGTAGCGCAAAAGGGATTTTGGCTTTTTGTCGTGGAGATGTGGATTTGGGGAAGAACCGAATCTAGGGTTCAAAGAAAAATGGCAATCATAGGATTTGTGCTTCATGTTGAGGCGCATTGCAAGCTCACTTTTGCACTTCACATGCAAAAGATATAGGAGTAGCAAAGGACATACTATTAAAGAAACAAATTTCTTCGAAAATAATCTCTAATCTACTAATAGTTTATACATGGGTATATATAGCCCAAAATATGTGGACCACATGTGCAATTAAAAATAAAATAAATCTCCTAAAATCTCAAATAAAATCTAAAAATCTTACTAAATCCTAGTAAGTCCTAGTCGTTCAATTTCTCCATCACCTACATTATAACATACAAAAGGAATGTGTCGACTTCAATGGTCCTGATCTTCAAGTGGATTTTGTTGGGATTAGCTTGCTACTCTGATTAAAAATACGAGCTGCTGCATGTTACATTATTTATATTTGACACTCATTAAGCTTTGGTTTTACTAGTGTTTCCTTCTATATTTTCAATGTCATTATCTATTTCTTACTTGTAAATTTTTTTTTTCAATTTCTAAATTAGTCAGAAAGTCGATAGATTTGGATGGATACATCCCTCCTCCTGAACTGCTTCAGATTCTTCCTGCAAAATCAACAATAAGGGGACGGGATGTTGGCCCTCAAATTGGTCCTAACAATCCAAAATTCGCCCTGGTACTCCTGAAACCATGCCCAAGTTGAGTTTTTTCTTTGTTTAGGCAGCACGAAGATGTTATTTGGTTAACCTTTGAGAGGCATGACATTTTCTGTAAATTTTGCTTCTACAGGGAATGCAAGCTTTACTAGATCTAATTTTTGCTGTTGAAGGTTCAGTGTCAGAAGCTGCAAAAATATTGGGGTATCTTTCCTATATCTCGTCTCAATAAGGCTTTTTAACATTGCAGCACATTACTTCTGTGAAAACGTGGTTGCAAGCAACTAGTGTAAGGTTGCACTCATATGGATACGGAGATGCTGTGAATACAAAAACAATAGACTAGTGTTATCTATACATAAAATGAGTTTCTAAAGTTATAGCAGTTATATAAAACACAGTAACTAGATAAATAGAATATTTCAAAGCTATATAAATCAATAATAACCAGGGCAGTCATAATTCTTTTTTTAAGATAGTGAATTTGTTATATAAGTGCATTGACAAATCATGAAATCGTGAACCTATCATTCATATATTTTAACTTTTTAATCTCGGTACATCTTTTCTGGTTGTTTTCTTCTACAATAGACTAGTGTTATCTATACATAAAATGAGTTTCTAAAGTTATAGCAGTTATATAAAACACAGTAACTAGATAAATAGAATATTTCAAAGCTATATAAATCAATAATAACCAGGGCAGTCATAATTCTTTTTTTAAGATAGTGAATTTGTTATATAAGTGCATTGACAAATCATGAAATCGTGAACCTATCATTCATATATTTTAACTTTTTAATCTCGGTACATCTTTTCTGGTTGTTTTCTTCTCCTTCTAATGCTTAATGTTTTCCCCAGCCAATATGATAGACATTGCTCCAAGTTGAGAAATTGACATATCTACTTTTTCATATGAAACGTGTTCGTCATATGCATCTACTCTCCCTAATACCCGTTCTTTATGTATCTACTTGTTATTCATAGAAGGATGTCAGAAAGTTATCTAGTGTTCGTTAACTGTCTGTGAATGACCTCCCATGATAAGCCCTTAGAGATTTGCTCATGTGTCTCTAGGATGCATTGAAGAGATCTCCGATAGAAATGATTGCTGATGTATATAGTTAAAACATACTTTAATTAAATGCCTATTTTCTCCCTTCCTACCAATTGAAAACTTCCCATGATAAGCCCTTTGAGATTTGCTTATGTGTTGCTAGGAGGCATAGGAGAGATATCCGATAGAAATAATTGCTGATGTATAAAGTCAAAACAGACTTTATTTAAATGCGTATGTTCTCCCTATCTACCAATTGAAATGTCTGGTTTCTATCTTGCTATTTGATTTATGCAAATGGACTGTTCCCGATTCACACTCAAATTATTGGTACTTGCTGACATATGTGCATATAGAAACCTGAAAAAAATTCCAATTTAGATGGATCAGTTATTTGGCACTAAGTACATCATTTAATTCTTTGATAGAATATTTGAGGCTTGCAAGGTTCGCATTTGGGTTACTCTTTTTACATTCTGTAATAATATATCAATCAATTCTTACAAGAATGGAAAAAAATTGTGTTATTAACATTATCCTGGCTTCTGAACCTGAATATTTTCATGCCTGCCAACTTGCACCGGCATGCTCCTATATGCTGGTATAACCAAAATTTATGGACCATAATTTCCTAGAGGTGGTTGGTATGACAAGGTTGTAATTACTTTGTTAAGGAAAAGAAAATTACAAAAATTAGAACTAGTAGTTGTTGAGTGACTTCTGTTGTCCTCATCAGTTCTGATAGTTTGTTGTGTGATTACTGTTTTCCATCGGTTATTTTATAGTCTGACGAGGTTCCTATTATCTAAGGAGATTCTAGCAGAGAATCAGCCAGGCCTCGTCAGCTACTGCCACTTTTACCTTCTATCCTTTGTCCGGTACTGATTTAGGTTGTATAGAAGTAGAAATTGACCAAATCGATCTTGCTGTGCCTGCAAGTGGCGTAACCTTATTTTGTCATTTAATCTATCATGCACAAGTAGCATCAACTTGCTTCTACTGTACATTGCAGGCTAAGTACAGGGGCCTTATCAAGGTTGGTATTGTCAGACGATTCTCTTCGAATGGCGGTGAATGAGCACCGGACATCCAAGGTAAGATCATTATGTACTTAACTAATTTTTGAATCTATGGAAAATACTAAAAGTGATATATTGTGATTCAAATAGTTATTATTTTCTTTTTTTCAGAATTCTCCTTATAATAGTATATCATACCATTTCGCTTTGTTAATAGTTGGCCCATTAAAATTGGTGGACCTGCTGCAAATTTTTTAGTCGCTTAGAAACTATATGACTGAAAAGGAGAAATCCCTTTTGTAGTCTTGGGTCCACAACTTATCTATTTTTCATTCTATTAGATATGGAACTAAATAAATCTTGTAACCACTCCTTAAATACTCGATTAGATGCAATATGTAGGACGTTTAACTTATTACCTTGCCTTGTAGCTTTTCTAATCTAATTTGATTCGCACGCACCAAGCTCCACTTGAAACCTGAGGTTGACTCCTTAAGCCTCAAAGTTCACTTGATTCAAGTCTCCTGTGGGAAGTAAGTCTCCAAGCCCTGCCAAAAGGCTTCACGCACATACACACGCAGAAAATCTCTGGCTTTTGGTCCTCTAACAAAATCAAATCTATACGGACCTTTTCTCAAAAAACTCCGGATCCCAAAAAGTTTCACACATGCACATAATCACCACACAGAAACGTCATCAACTAAATAATGAATAGAATTGTGCATCTATAAGCTGGATCCAGTCTACCACTTTTTAACTATGTTTCAATGTCAAAACTGCTTTAAAGCTTAAGAGTTGGGTTTTGGGCTAACAAAATTTCACGTAAACTTAATGGTTACCACTTTGTCTAACATGGGTGTTTGACCCTTTAGGCTACGTCCGAAAGCCGCCAAATATGATTTGGTTGTGGTGGCAGAATAATAAGCATAAACAAATTTGTTCTGAATTAATTAGGAGGTTTCAACTCGAGTTCTTATAAAACATAGTTATCTGATATCATGTCATATAACTACTTTATCTAGATTATCTGGTAAAGTGATTATTTTAGATTGTCAAGGATGTCTGATTTAAAAATCACCATTGCATTTTAAAATATCTTTGTTTCCCCCATCTATGCTGCCTTCCAAGCAAGTCTTTTTTATTCTGAAGAGTAATGACCTTTCCATATTGCTTGGGGGCCCACAGGGGGGAGGGGGTTTAACTGCTGATTTATTAGTGCTTCATGTGCATTATTAGCTAACTACCAAATGATCTAAGCTTTTAGGTAAAGTGATCTTCTAACTGACTTCATGAAAGTTTTAGCCCTTGAACAATTATCTAAGTATTACCATAGATTAGTTACTAACAGCAAACTTCTGCAATATGCTTGAAAGCAAGGTTTGAGAATTCGGTTTTGGTTTTTGTTCCTCTCAAATAACTTAGTTTCAGTTGGTTTTGGAAGTTTCTATTGTTTTGTTTAGTTTTGGTTTCAATTTCGGATTCTCTGAAGAGCTACTGAACATATCAATATATGCAAATATAATGGAACTTTTGGCGTATTTGCAATACTGGTATTAAGATAATTTAAATAACATGAAAATATCTACACATATCGATAAGAAGCAAGATTTTCTTTATTTATGATAACTATACATGTATAAGAATTAAGGTTTGTTTCTATTTAAACTAGTTTTTAAAAATTTAGTAACTCACTGAGGTTTTATGTAATCTGTTTTCATTCAGAAATAGATCGGCTTAACTGGAAAATGAAACCTGGAGCCATTTAACTTAAATTTTTAAGTTAAAATTGGCTTGGGTATGACTTAATCCAAAATCTGAACCCAAATCCACTTCAGATCATCACATACTGCACCAAAATCCTATTCAATGAGAAATGGAAAGACGGTTGCCAGATCTGGATTGAAATATAGAACATAAAATTTCGACATCCTTGGCTGATAGGTTCAGGCCAAATCTCTCTTCCGTTCTCCCTTCCTCTCTGCTTTTTCCTTCTTCTAGTTATTAAGATCTGAGTTCTGTTGAATCCATCTTTTCCCTTTACTTCAAATCAACGTGGTTTTATTTGCTCTTCTTTGTTCGCTTTTCTTTAGTATGTTTATCAGAATTCTAAAAAATATAAAATTTGATATAATGTCATTTCCAATGTTCAATTGTAATTGGAGGGTACAATTAATTTCAAAATTAGCATGTACTCATAATGGGTTAGTGTAGTTTATAATCTACAGTCTACACCAAAGGTCATAAAGCTACAAAGGAACTATATTCAACCTAACAAATATTGACTTGTCATTTGCTTCAGTCGTCTATCCTTAACTTGTTTATTGATACCTCTCATTTTTTTTCATGCTCTTTATTTTACGATGATTGCAGATCTTAGTAGTTGCTCTGTGTCCTCTCAAGGCATGCTTTGTAATCTTACTTGACGAAACAATCCAATATCAGAAGTCTTTCCTAGTTATAATTTGGTAAGTTGACATGATTATTGGCCCTCTAGTTTTTCAGTCGTTTTTCACTCAAAGACTTAAAAATAGATGAAGCGGCTCACATAGGGAGAGGGGAAGAGTCAACTTGATGTATAGACGGTGATGTCATCGTCTGATGTTCCAAATAAGGAAGGCTTTTGGCATAGGGTCATTCGGTAAAGCAAGAATCGTTATATATGTCTTAATGGGCACTCATTATTAAGATCATCAGTTATCTTAAAGCAAAATGACATAAAAATGAAAGAGAGGATTTCAATAAGCTAATGGTTCCATAGTAGAACGAATGTTAAGTTAGGAGTGGGTTGAATGTAATTTTTTTATCTAGTAGACATTTGATATGCACTGTACATGATACAGAATGACACCCGTCGCGATGTATTCCAGAATTCGGCTGAAACCACCAACACATTTAAGTTGAGCATAATGCTTTCTTCTCGAAATCTTAGTCGAGCTAAATGCCTCCTCTAGTAAAGTCAACGCCTTATGGAGAATGGAGCGCCTATTCCTTCTTGTGTCCCTTTCCTGAAAGATTACGTTTTGCCGGTCTTTTCAACAGCAAGCAATGTTTAGATGGGCCATCACAAGATGGTATGAGAAGTTAGGTTTACAAACACCTTAAGCCTATTAGATATGTTAGATACAGAAAATGGCATAAGAAGACACTAAGAGAAAAGTTATGAGCAAAGAGGATTTGAACATCTTTGAAATGGGAATGTATTCAACTATCTGCTTGGGAATGGACGCCACATAATCATGCATCTGTGATGCTTATTTCGCTCCAATTTTGAAGCTCCATAAGATTCATTAAACAACTAAATAAGTAGCTTATACGTTCAAAGTTTTGAAAATCTCTTGTATTGTAGTCAAGACCTGCCCAAGTAGACACGTGATCAACACTAGGATAGAGCCATAGTGAGGCTACATCTTTTTTTTTTTTTTAAAGGAATAACTCAACACTACAAACTTATATAAATATAAAACAAAATTTCTAAAAAGGATCAATGGTTCATAAAATTTCATTTGTAATATCCAACTACCAAGTGCGGAGCAGGATTATGCTTATATACATATATATATATACATACATATATATATATATATACATATACATATATATATATATATATATATATATACATATATATATTATATCTATATACGTATATATATATACGTATACGTATATATATATATATATATACGTATATATATATATATATACGTGTATATATATATATATACACGTATATATATATATACGTATATATATATATATATATATATATATACGTATATATATATATATATACGTATATATATATATATATATACGTATATATATATATATATACGTATATATATATATATATATACGTATATACGTATATATATATATATATACGTATATATATATATATATATATATATATATATACGTATATACGTATATATATATATATATATATATATATATATATATATATATATATATATATATATATATATATATATATATATATATATATATATGTTCATGATTAAATTGTACATTTTATAGTCTATGCCAAATGTCTACAAGATACAATGAATCTCAATTAGACATACCTAGCAGTCCAGCACTCACTTATCATTCAATCTCTCTATTTATTATTATCTTACTTATTTAGTACTTTTCTCTTCCATTTTGATGTTCTTTACTTTACAGCAATTAGGATCTTTAGAGTAACTTAATGTCTGATCAAGACATGCTCTAAGGATGATTTGTTACCAAGTGTCTTTCCTAACTTTTAATTAGAGAAGATAGCATCACCATTGTCACTTTTGCTTGATCCGTGCATGTCTTTACAATGACAACCATAAGGATCACGAGGTGGGAATCCACAAATGCAATTAGAGAATCGAGAATAGGATGTGATTGGGAGAGTCTCATTCTAAAGTCGGTTAAAAAAAAAAAAAAACTAGAGAAGGGGAGAAACAAGGTTTCTATTGGATTCAAAAAGAAGTTTTTTTTTTTTTTTTTTTTTTTTTTTTTTTTTTTTGGGGGGGGGGGGGGGGGGGGGGCGGGCACACAAGCTTTCTATTGGATTCAAAAAGAAGTTTTTTTTTTTTTTTTTTTTTTTTTTTTTTTTGGGGAGGGGGCACAAGCTTTCTATTGGATACAAAAAGAAAGGGAAAGGGGGAATTAATTGACGTGTCATAGATGTTGTTATCCAACCTACCTACAAATTAGGAAAGATTCTTGGTATAAAACAGTTTGTGAAAGTAAGAATCGCTTAATATAGGGTCATTTATGAAAGTAAGAATTGTTGGGCTTGTCTTCATCGAGTATAAACTTATTAAGTTTATCAATTGGTGTATATGAAAAACACGGAAATAAATTTTTTTCCTTTCTAATAAGCAACTTATTATACAATAATATAGCAAAAGTGAAGTTAGTATTAATTAGGTTATTTTATCGTGTATACACTTTGCGCTATAATCTATCCTAGTTATGAAAAAAATGTTTTTTAAGGTTGACCATACTCTACTCATAGCTGGATATTCAAAATAATATTATATGAGCTTAAATATATGTTAGACGTATTTTATGCCTTATATTTATTAAATTCTCTATTTTATAATGTTAAGTTGTTACCTTAAAAAGGGTAATCTTACTAGGTTTCTGTCCCGACGAGAATCACCTGTTTATTTGGATGGGTCATCACAATTTGGAGTGAGTTCCTAGGTTACAGACACCTTGAGCATATTAGATAGGTTAGTAGCTGGATATTCGAAATGACATTATATGAGCTGAAATATATGTTAGACGTGTTTTATGCCTTATATTTATTAATTTTTCTATTTTCTAATGTTAAGTAGTTACCTTAAGAAAGTGTAATTTTACTAGGTTTTTGTCCTGACGAAAATCACCTGTTTATTTCGATGGGTCGTCACAAGTTGGGGTGAGTTCTTAGGTTTTAGACACCTTGAGCATACTAGATATGTTAGATGCACAAAATACCATAAGGATACAATAAGAAAAAATTATGAATAGGGAAAGAATATTTGACCGTCTTGGAAATATGTTTGAGTGTTGGCTCTGTAATAACACATGTACATATGAGATGATCGCTTCTCTCCATGTTGAACTCCATGAGGTCCATCATACTTGTAGTAAGTAGTTGATAAGTTCAAAGTTGAGAAAACATGACGTGACAACAATATTGTTAATAACAGACTAGGAGGCAGCCTAGGCAGTCACTAAATGGCGTGACCTTCATCGTGCAACTGTCAGCGCTTTCACTCAGCCTATGCTGAGGACTTAAGTAGGCACCTACAAAAAGGTTCATAGCAATTCTGACTATTTGGAACCACCCAACAACTTTTTTAAACTGCATAGCAGTGTCCCAACCTGCCCAAGCAAACATCAAATTTGTCTTCTCACCTCAAATATCGAAGCGTTCATAGATCGAAGGTTGGCCATCCAATAGGGAAAAATACTAAAACTAATAGCAATTTTTTTTTTCTTTTATAATCTATTACCAGTAGGTCATAAGATGCTTAACACAAGTTGGTTGTATGAAGATCGCTTGAACTAGACAACCATCAAACAAGAAGTGTCCCATCATACAAATACTATAAAAAGCTAGGTAGTTACGCATGGTGTTTTTTTACCATTAAATTAGTCAGCTTGCCTTGAACGGTACTATCAAACTTCTTTTAGAATTTATCATTTATCTCTTTAAAAATGTTTGAATGATTCAATAATTTTGAATCTAATTTTAAGTAGCCATCCAAATATGCATCTGCATTTTAATAGATTTTTGTGAATCTCATCCCTAAAGTTATTGTTGTTTAATTTATTATCTTACCTGTTTCCTTTTCAGTTTGTATAATCCTATTACGGCCAAAAGTCAATCAGAATTTTATCTTACCTGTTTCCTTTTCAGTTTGTATAATCCTATTACAGCCAAAAGTCAATCAGAATTTCATTCTTTGACACTATTATTCCAAGCCTTTGGAAATGTTTTTTTCATCTTCATATTTAGTCATGCATTTTTTTAACATTCTTGAAGAAACCTCCACTTTGTCACAACGAATGATGTGTTTTTAAGACTTTTTTCAAGAAGCTTCCATTTTGTATCAAAGATTTTTTTTTTTTTTTGATGCTTGATGCCGGTTTGCACTATGTAAAGTGCACATAAATCTTGATATTTTTCCAATATTACATGTTCTAAAGCTTTTGTCATTAGTACATATTAATTAGTACAAAATTCTAGACTTCTTTTGACAGTATGCTCCTTGAAATATCTCAAACAACCAACAAAAAGACATTTGTCTCATCGTACGTCAATGCAATCCGAAAACTATACCCTCCCGATATGGTTAAATCCCAAAAAGCATCAAGTTTCAATCCTGTGTTCTATGATGCATTGAAGGTAATGCCATCACCAAAATGCCATAGTTAATTATTTTATATTCTTACATAATCCTAAAACGACTTACCTGATTTTTATAATTGCACTGCATGAGAAAATGAGAGTTTTTTGGTGTTTCTTATGAAAGACATCAACAAATTAACTACTTTCCCATACTTCAAATTCCTTTTCTTCCATTCCGGTCTGTGATTTTGAGGAAGTATCTTCCATGCCCAATTTTTGACCCTAATTGCCCTTATACCCAATGACTTTTTAATTTTTTTTTGCATATTTTAAATATATAAGAGAATTATAATAGATAATTAAATAAGTAGGCATCTAAAAAAATAATTTCATATTTAGATCTCTAATCCGTCACCTAGATGCTAGCGTCATAGGTCAAAGTCAAACTTTTTTTTTCTTTTTTACTCATCTAACACTACAATGTTCACCGAATGTGGCTATGTAGAATCCCTAACTTGTAACCCTCTCTTAGATCTCCTCTCTCACCTTTGGCAGTCTCAGTGATGATGCTGTTACTTTTTCTAACCCCAGTCCTAGCATGCTCACATTCTGATTTACCTTCTCGTCTGTGCCCTTGCTCGACAACTTGCACACCCAGTGGAGCCCTTGCTCTGCAGCTCATGGTTGATTGTTATGCATTATACCTATTCTTATTTACACATATTAGATAGCTTAAATGTTAATGGCGTCATGCTAAATTTGTATTTTTGACTTAATTTTAGGAAATTGTTTTTAGCATATGTTGCTTCCTACTGTGAGGCTATATTTGCCAAATGCAAGTTATCGAGGGATTTGATACTTTTTCCGATTTGTCTTTTAGTTAGATGCATGGTTAGAGATTTTAGAAAGCAATATTGACAATTATTTTTTGTTATACGGGTAAAAAGGATTCTGACCATCCATGAAGATCTAGACCCTCCATATAGGTGCAATTGTTAGTGCAGTCGCTTACATAGTGGGTCTGATGTCTTAATCTGAAAATATTTTTAGACATATTATGTAATTATGTATTAAAATTATATTAATTCAAAAGTCCTTTTTTTTATTTGATATTAATTCAAAAGTCCTTTTTTATTTATTTTAAAATATAACCACTACATGCAAAAATACACTACAACCTTTGTTACTAATTAGTAAAAAAAAAAAAGATAATTTTGGAAAGTTTAAACTCTCAATTGGAGTCATCTCTGCATCCTGCCTCTTCATAACCGCTCCCACTTTGTCACCAAATCTGATGAGAGTGGGGAAAGCAAACATAGAGGTAGTGATTTACATTTCAGATATTAGTGATATATCAAGATATTTACTAAGTATTGCATGTCATATTGAACGTATTCTTGGATAACAAATATATATATATATATATATATATATATATATATATATATATATATATATATATATATATAAAGCTATGTTAATTATATAAATCTATTTGCATTGAACCTTTAAATAACTTGACATATTTGGAATTTTTTCAAACATATAAAGGCATACACCCATTGAATGCTCAACCTTCAAGACAAATAAAATCAATACATATAGTATAGTTACTGGCTGCATCTTGTGGTTGCTAATCGCTATAGAGGGTTGGTCGATGAGAGGAGCATGAGACTATTAATCAAGCCCTAATTTTATCTCTTCCTTATGCACATAGATCATCGGGGTATGAGGTAACCAATCGGTTAGTTTTTTTTACATAATAGAAAAAAGATTTGATATTATTACTTATTGGCCGATAATTTGAAGCCGAAATTTCGTTCGACATCTTGACTTCAAGCCGATATATCTTTCTATTTTGGTTCAAAACGAGAAACAATATAAAAACACACATATCATATTGGTTAGGAATGAAATTGGAGTAACGGCCGATATACGGTACCTTGATAGATATTTAAAACATTGCATAAAGGGAATTAGTTAATTTGTTGTTCCTAAAACTAGATAATGGGGAACCTGTTATCGCGAAACCCATAAGTTATCTGCAACCTCCTAGAGGAAGAGAGGGGTGGGGATCCCAATTTTTTGTAAACCCACCACTTGCTAACTTCAGCAAGGGGCTGCAGTGCTTTGTTAGGAGTCAAATGGGGAGCTTTGGTACTTTTTTGTATAATACACTAGATTCACCTCTAGGTAGTATAGTTGAGTATATGTTTAATTCATGAGATAAAATTATGCACAAGAAACTTGGAAAAGTCTGGGTATAAAGAAAGTACCAACATGAGCATGGAAGACATTTTCCATAGGTTTTATGTTCTTGTCAAGTATACATTAGACTAGTTCTACAACCTACATGTATGCTATATTATTATTAAGCTATTTGGAGCTTAAGCTTGAAGTACCTTATGTCTCAATGTCTTAAGCTTATGACCTCTCTACTTGTCATTATAAGAATATCATATGGGAACAAGTTGAGAGATGAAGGAGATGGTTAAGCTCAGCAACTAAACTAGATTTGCATTATTCGTCATCCTTCTTATGTTTGATGCATACTTTTGCAAGATCCTTAATTTTATTATTTGACTACGTCTTATCTAGAGTAATGATATTGATAATCCAAAGTGATAGCAGACTCTGTAGAGACTGCTGTCCTGGTCACTGTGGGTAAACTTGTACTCATAACTATTTTGAACACAGACTAGTTGTTTTGCTAGGGGTTGTTTTGCTATAGTGGCGCTATACACTAATTATTTGAACACTGAATATAATGCGTTATAACTTCGATGTTGATGCCTAAATTTATTGAAACAGATTGAAACTTAATATAACATTTTTCTTTTGTATCATCATTCGTTTACCTATCTGTTAAGGCCTGGCTGTCCATGTCCGGGCTTCTTAATTAGGCAACTAAATTTTTTTCATGGAAATGGTTTTTTCCATTTATTCTATAACTATTATGCTAGGTGGTGAATTGTGACACTTGAAAATAGTAGGGAAAAAATTAGTAGAAGGAGAAATTGATGCAAAATATTTGAATGTTTGGAAGGTAGTGTTCGACATTGAGATAAATTAGATAACCTTACATAGGTTGGAAGATAAAAAATGACATGCTTGTCTTGCAAAGATATATATCGAACATAAGGATGGTAAAAACATAAGAAGCAAAGATATGGACACGGATGCGGAACATGGATACAACACAAACAATGGACATAACAAAATCTTAAAAGCAAGATGCGCAGATGCAAAAATGCAATATTTGTTATTATCACTATTATTATATAGATAAATCTATAAATAAAATGTCAACTAACCTATTATTATATGATATATTTTTTTTGTAATAATTGCAAGTGTTATTAGAAAACTATCTTGTATTTAGGTCTAGTTTATATTTAGTTCCATATCGCCGGTTGGATTGTTTGTATGGTGTTGTGATATCTATAAATATATGTATTCCTTGACTCATAATAAATAGACTGGTTGGCTATGATTATTTAATAACATGGGATATGAGTGCATTATGAAATAAGTCTTAGTCGTCAATCTCAACCATTCTATGATTGGTTGACTCTGATTCTAATGTCGATTCCGATTCTGACTCTGTAATTGTGTCACAAATCCGATGCTGACTCTGATTTCGACTCCGATTCTGATTCTGACTCCAGTTGCACAATTGCTTCACACATTCGATTCCGTATCTGCTTCAGTTTTAGTTTCTTCTCTGCTTTGTGCTGTAGGGATTCTAGCTAGTCCCTTCTCGACTGCAAGGGTATAATTCAGGTTTGATAAAACTCCAAACCTCTTTACTCCATTTGTTTACTACTGCTTCTAAAAAAGAAGGTTATCTGCTACTTACTACTACTAAAAAAAAGTTTATCAGCCGTCTACTATTGCTTTTAAGAAAGAAGTATATGTACTGCTATCTATCAACTTTCTATTGTAGAATAAAGGCTTATAATGGTGGTGACGGGTGTGCTCTTATGATTCAAGTGATTAATCTACTACTGCTACTACTAGTACTACTGCCGTTTACTATTACTGCTGCTACTGCTGCTGCTGCCCATCCACTTCAAGTTAATCTGTACTATTGAAGAGGGAGGGTGCTTCTTAATCTATGTAACTAGTTAGGTGGTATAATTGATATTTATACCCCATCTTGAGGGGGAGTGTTAGATTAGAAAACTTTCTTGTATTTGGG
Source organism: Dracaena cambodiana (assembly GCA_036321105.1). NCBI lineage: Eukaryota > Viridiplantae > Streptophyta > Magnoliopsida > Asparagales > Asparagaceae > Dracaena > Dracaena cambodiana. Next base: position 64,021,415 of record JAYEPQ010000002.1, read on the forward strand.
TCTCGTTTATGTTTAGTCCTATATCGCCTGTTGGATTATTTGTATGGTATTGAGACACCTATTAGTGTATGTATTCCTTGACTAATAATAAACAGATTGGTTGGTTCTGACTATTTCACAACAGCAAGCAAGTTCATTAATTCAGTTACATTATCAAGTTTCTTAATTAAGAATATTTCAAACAGTAAAGTTTTACCAATTCAAACAATAAGAATATGTTTAATTGGTCTTTTAAGTTTATCCTGTTTTAAGACTTTCTATAACCATGTAGAAAAAGCACAATGCGATTTGTTGCTACCAGATGAATTATGAACTCTAAAATTATACCAATAAACCACTTTATAATAATTATATGCCACAGTTGAATACAAATCACAAACAAATGTCTCACTAAAAAATAAAATCAACAAAAATTAGGCTCATTCACATTCATTATTAAAATTTGTTATTCTACTCAAGTTAGTACTTGAAAATAAGGTCATAAAATTGCTTAACTATATATAATTATCAATCAAAGTAAATTATATCTAAAAAGTTTTGTTAATATTGTCAAATATCCCAATAATTCCGGAGGCAGCATTGACGGATTCCACCTCTTCCAGCTGCTCACCAACAACTTAGTCAACATTACAGGGGTGTGCCAACCCACCATGCCACGTCTCTAACGAACATCACAGCTCTCTCCATGACTTGCGCTTTGGATTTTTTAATCCACGCAAATTGCAACAACCACAAATCCATGGCTCCTACAATATTGGAGTTGGTTGAACATGGCATAGCTAGTTTGTTATTGATTTGTTATAGCTTTTAGTATATATATGTACACAATCGATGTAAATATTCAATGAGAATTTCAGATTATCCTCTTTAATTTCCAAATTTATCATGGTATCAGAGCCTTTTTAGGCACATCAACGCCTAAGGTTCTCTCTTCTGTGACTTGAAACCAGGTTGATTCAATAGCAACCATGGCTGTCACAAATCCATCCGACCAAACACTTTCCAATCAACTTTCTGATCCATTTCACCTACACTCAAATGAGAATCCAGCCCTCGTCCTTGTCTCTCCCGTGCTCAACGGCGACAATTACCATTCATGGTCCCGCTCAATGGTCATTGCTTTGAAATCCAAAAACAAACTTCAGTTTGTTGATGGAACGTTGACCGCCCCTTCATCCGGTGATGCTCAGTTTTCGTCATGGGAACGATGCAACACGATGGTGCTCAGCTCGATCATGCATTCGATCGACAATTCGATTGCACAAAGCCTAATATGGATGGACACAGCAGCGGACGTATGGGCTGACCTCCACGAAAGATTTGGACGTGGCGATGCTATCCGTATTTGTGACTTACAAGAAGAAATTTACAACCTCCGGCAAGGTGCATTGTCCGTCAACGACTATTTTACTAACTTCAAGACTCTATGGGATCAATTGATTCAATTCCGACCACTTCCGGGGTGTAAGTGTACTTTTTACTTGGTGCAAATTCACACAATTGTATTGTCCACACCACTGTGAAGAATTACAGGGACAACGATCAGACGATTCGGTTCTTGCGGGGATTGAATGACAATTTTGGCACATTAAGGTCTCAGATACTGCTGATTGAGCCACTCCCAACTGTCAATCGGGCCTTGTTCCTTGCATTGCAACACGAACGTCAAATTCTCAACAACCCGGGTCTTGGAATTATTGCTACGGCCAATGGCAATTCTCAGTCAACCGCCGAACACCAAGTTGCAGCCGGCCGTGGGAATAACTCACGTCACCCATGGGAGGCTGGTCGTCGACCTCATTGCAGTTACTGTGATAAGCCAGGCCACACGGTCGATAAGTGCTTCAAAAAGCACGGCTATCCCCCCGGTTATAAATTCAAACCGAGGCAGAATGGACCTCCCAATGGTCCGAATGCTAATCAAGTCTCCGGCCAACTTGATCAGGGAGGAGGTACCGAGTTATCCCAGCTTCGATTGTCCTCGGAGCAATGTTCCAACCTTATGACTTTGCTTCAACAAGCAAATGGAAGCTCCTCTGGTACTGTGTCATCCACCCCACACCCTCAAATCAATTCAATTCAATCCACTCCACCCGATAAAGCTGGTAAGATTGTGTCATCCTCTTCCAATTCCATTCCCATGTCCGATGTTTGGCTAATTTATTCCGGTGCTACTGATCATATCAGTTGTACATCTCTTCATTATTCTTTCATCCAGCCTCTCACCAATATGTTCGTGTCGCTACCGAATGGCGAACGTGTCCAAGCCACTCACATTGGATCTGTACAACTAACGGACCAGCTTTGTCTACAAGATGTCCTTTTAATTCCTTCATTTGGATTTAATCTTGTGTCAATTAGCAAACTCACCCAACAACACTCATGTTCCATTGCCTTTAATAGCCAATTTTGTGTCATACTGGACCTTGTCTCGATGAGGGAGATTGGTAGAGCACAAGCACATGGGGGACTTTATCGAATAATGGGCAATCGGACCAACAATAAGGTCGCAGCAGCAACCACAAATGCTGACGTATGGCACCTTCGCTTCGGACATATACCCTCACCGAAGCTCGACCTCCTCAGCCAAATGGACCCGCACATCACCTCCAAAAATCAATCGCATTGACCGACCTGTCCAATTGCTAAGCAGAAACGTTTATCATTTCCAATTAGTGAGTCTTTAGCTAGTTGTCCTTTCGATCTAATTCATGTCGACATTTGGGGAAATTACAATGTTTCTTCTTATGATGGGTTTAATTATTTCTTGACTATTTTAGATGATTTTTCACGCTCGCTTTGGGTCTTTATGATGAAATCTAAGGCAAAGACTCGGCAAATTCTTGAACGTTTTGTTAACACGATCGACATTCAATTCAATAAGAAAATTCGCCGTATTCGAAGCGACCAAGGTAAAGAATTTCTCATGCATTCATTTTTCATGCAAAAAGGGCTTTTACATGAGCAATCTTGTACCTATACGCCGCAACAAAACGGTCGTGTTGAACGAAAACATCAACATTTATTGAATGTTGCACGAGCCCTTCTATTTCATTCACATTTGCGTCTTGTATTTTGGAGTGATGCGATGCGATTCTACATGCCACTTATTTAATCAACCTCACTCCATCAACAATTTTGCAAAATCGAACGCCTCATGAGCTTCTTTTTAATGACAAACCAAAATTTAATCACTTACGTGTTTTCGGGTGTCTTTGTTATGCCACAAATTTGAATCATAATCAAACGAAATTTGGGCCTCGTGCACGTCCTTGTGTTTTTATCGGTTTGCCTTATGGTATCAAAGGCTACAAATTATATGATTTGCAAACTCATCAAACATTGATTTCACGAGATGTCATTTTTCACGAATCTATATTCCCCTTTCACAATCGACATGAATATGATCTATCACTCTTCCAACCCTATAATCCCACACAACTCAGCCTACCAAATCTGACTCCCATTACTGACCTCAATATCTTCGAGAACCTAAATCAACCTCCCACACAGCAACTTCCACCCGATAACCAGCCAACACCAAATCCTACCATTATAACCGAACCTCCTTGAAGAGCAACTCGGATTCGTGGTCCCCCGGTGCGTTTATCGGATTATATTTGCTCTGCTGTCACTCCCTCGTCGGGCCAGGTACGGTTATCCACTCCTTATCCTCTACATCATTTCATTACATTCGCTAACTTGTCCCATTCACACCGTGTCTATAGTATTTCCCTTCTTGATAACACCGAGCCCCGTACCTATAGGGAGGCTGCCTCTAACCAACATTGGTCCGATGTTATGAATTTGGAACTTAATGCTCTACAGGACAATCACACTTGGGACTTGGTTTTCCTCCCGCCGGGCAAACAAGTGGTCAATTGCAAGTGGGTGTATAAAACCAAGCTCAAATCGGATGGATCGATTGAGCGTTTTAAGGCTCGTATTGTCGCCAAGGGCTATACACAAGCATATGGTATTGATTTCTTCGATACTTTCTCACCCGTGGCAAAAATGACCACAGTTCGGATGTTGCTTGCACTTGCGGCTATCAACAACTGGCATCTTTATCAGCTTGACGTTAATAAGGCCTTCTTACATGGCGAGCTCAAGGAGGAAGTTTACATGGTCATTCCCCCAGGTTTAAAAGTTTCAGGTACGGACAAAGGCAAGGTGTGTCGCCTCCGCCGTTCTTTATATGGCCTACGACAAGCTAGTCGCCAATGGTTTGCCAAGCTAACCAGTTTGTTACTTGCTTTCGGTTATGTCCAATCTAAATCGGACTATTCACTATTCACCAAGCAAGATGATGATTCTTTTACCACCTTACTTGTGTACGTTGATGACATAGTATTGGCTGGCAATGACATTGATGCTATTAACAAGACGAAGGCCTTCCTTGAGCAACACTTGAAGCTTAAAGATCTTGGCCACCTCAAATACTTTCTCGGGCTAGAGGTTGCTCACAATAAGGATGGCATTCACATTTCACAAAAAAAATATGTCCTCGAGCTTTTACGAGACACGGGGTTATTGGGAAGCAAGCCGGTTTCAACTCCTATGGCAACCAACACTCGGTTGAGTTCCACAGATGGCATGCCTTTAGAGGACAAATCGGAAGATGATTCTGATGATGATCCTGACCTTGACGTCGATCTCCCGATCACAGCCTCTACATATCGCCGACTGGTGGGCAAGCTTCTTTATCTTGTCACCACTCGGCCCGATATCACATTTACGGTTCAACAATTGAGCCAATTTATGTCCAAGCCACACGATACTCACTTCCAGGCAGCCATACACGTTCTTAAATATCTCAAACAAGCTCCAGGAGCAGGTTTATTCTTATCATCCTCTTCGGTTCCTCACATGAAGGCTTATTGTGATTCAGATTATGGCAAGTGCAAGTACTCGAGGCACTCGATTACGGGGTATGCAGTTTTTCTTGGAGACTCCCTCATTTCCTGGAAGTCAAAGAAGCAAACGACCGTCTCCTTGTCGTCCTTGGAAGCAGAATATCGGGCACTTGCTAAAACAGCTTGTGAGCTTCAGTGGCTAAAGTTTTTGATCAACGACTTAGGAGTTCCTCATTCTGCTCCAGCATTACTCTATTGTGATAATCGTTCGGCTTTATACATCGCCGAGAATCCCGTGTTTCATAAACGTACTAAGCACATCGTGATCTACTGCCATCTCGTACGGGAGAAAATTCAACGAGGACTCCTCAAGACTTTCGATGTCAGCACTCAATACCAGCTTGCGGATATTTTTACCAAGGCGTTGTCGGCCAAACGGCTGGCATTCTTGATGTCCAAGTTGGGAATGCTCGATATTTACTCATCTCGCCTTCTAACTTGCGGGGGTGTGTTAAATATCCCAATAATTCCGGAGGCAGCATTGACGGATTCCATCTCTTCCAGCTGCTCACCAACAATTTCGTCAACATTACGGGGGTGTGCCAACCCACCATGCCACGTCTCTAACGAACATCACAGCTCTCTCCATGACTTGCGCTTTGGATTTTTTAATCCACGCAAATTGCAACAGCCACAAACCCACGGCTCCTACAATATTGGAGTTGGTTGAACATGGCATAGCTAGTTTGTTATTGATTTGTTATAGCTTTTAGTATATATATGTACACAATCGATGTAAATATTCAATGAGAATTTCAGATTATCCTCTTTAATTTCCAAATTTATCAAATATAAAATATGAAATAACATTAAATAAGTAGATCGTGTCATTGCATGTTTTGTATTGACTGCGAGTTGGACGTGGATGTTTCAAGTTGACTATGAGTTGAGCACACATGTTTGGTGTTGACTATAAGTCGAACGATGAGTTGGAAGTGGACGGTCCACATTGAAATGCGTGTCTGACATATATCGACAATATGTCTTGTATGATTGTGTCTTATATGTGTCCAATAAGAACAGGGTGTCCGATTTGGCTTGTCCATACTTCAAAGGTAAAAAACAAAATATTAATGTTGTTACTCAATCATCCTCTTTATCTCTCATTCTATACCCATATGTTAAGGTCAAAATGACTAGTAGAGAAATCCCAACTCCCAAAGTTATGCATTGATCGAGGAGATGTTTCCTGGTCAAGCTCAAATTAGCTATGTTTGGATGTTCGGAAGTAATGGAATTAAGGAACAAAATTAGAAATAACTTCCAAAAATTGAAGAATTGGAAGTATTCTACTTTCTATATTTCTAGTGTTTTTTAGAAGAGGGAAACATGAAAGAGAAATAAAATATTTATTTTTACGGAAGAAATAAATAAAGATAAAGTTATAAGAGAATAAAATAATAATACTTTTTATTTCCGATCCTCTTCCACACAAAAACCATAAGAAGTAAATTGGAGAAATGATGGTGCCACATAGGCTCCACCTCATTGCTTGAGAAGTAACTTCCAATCTACTTCATAACCAAACAAACACAAGAAGTAGCGGAAATAAACTTACTTCAACTACTTCCATTTTACTTCCATACAAACAAACACACCCTTAATGAGTACTAGTAAGCAAGAGGGTGGCAAAGTTTGTTATAGATATCAGTGTTCCAAAATACGGTCTAGGTGGCCCTTTAAGTGGAGGGTCCTTCAATTAGATGTATCCCCAATAACTGGGAAAGTCTTTTATTTATTTAAATGCAATACAATTGGATTAAAAAAAAAATACATGTTACCAGTACGTTTTGGAGTTGTGTTAGCATTATTGACTGCCTTCGAGGTTAGAGGTATGGGGACTATGTTATTGTGCAGTGAGATTGTCGTCTCAATTGTGGTTATTGAAACATTTCTCAACATCATAAGTCATTCATAGTTTTTACTTCCCAAGTAGCTGTTATCACAAAAGCTCTAAAAGTTGTAATGCTGGAGACATATCATAGATTGTGTGCACTTCACATAATGCATAATTATAACAATTCTTTCAATGAAGGTGGAGTTTTATTCAAGAATTTCAAGAAATACATGGTTAATTATGAAGATGAAAGAGAGTTTGGAGTAGCTTGGAATAGTAGGCTACCAAAATATAAATTAGATGTTTTGTTGCATGAGACATACAAATTGTAGAAGTGATGGGTAAGCGCATATATGAAATTGACAGTAAATGATGCAAACAGCTTGGCTAAAGTTTAAATGTGGATTTAAGGACTATTTGAAATCAGATTCGGATGTTAGGGATGCTTTTCGAACTTTTTCAGAGTTGTTTATGATAAATGTTATAAGGAGCTTTAAACTTAATATCGCTAAAGGGAGAGATCGCTTAATTTAATGGTGAAGAAGTGCCTTGCATTACTTCAAGCTTTGGAAGCTGCATTCCCATGGTTTATGAGCTACTTGTTCATGAATTTGATAAATTGCATGGTGCTTCAAAAAAGAAGCGAAACAGTAAATAACAGATGCATTAGTAGGTGGTTTCCTCAAGACGTTACGATCTTAGAAGGGGGAAAAAACAACAACTTTTAATCAATGTAATAAGGTAAGGAATTGACGGGTTAATGTTTCATTTTTGCATCGTGGCATATGATGTAGTCTACATGGTTGATGCACTTAATACTGTATTTGTTCATATGGATAACATCTTTGAGGAAGTGTATAATTAGTTTGGTATGTATCTCTTACAATTGGTGGGTTCACTTGGACAGTTGGACTGTAGAAAATAGCATTTGTTTTATATCTTAAGTTACCAGACAATGTTCCGGTGTTTGTTAACAGGTGAAATTGCTTCAATAACTGTAGGTTTTCATGTCTATAGGATTATTTTTGTGACTCATATGATGACTAGAAAAACTTACAGGTTTAAACAATTCATTGACATCTTTATAGTATTTGTGTGCTGAAGGCATTGATCTTAAAGAGTATGATTAGATCTTGATAATTAGATCTTGATTGACGTTTATTAAGAACTGGATGATGCAAGTTAAATAGTACACCTTGTTTGTAGCTTAGTTGTTTATTGTCAAATGGAGTTTCCATGCTTCATTCGTAATGTGCCAAAAGATATGTATTATTAATTTTTACACTCTACGCACTCTTTTTACCATTTTATAAACCTTTCTATTCCAATCTTTCAACAAAGTTTTTCTCTTTAACTAGAACATTTTGAGAAGTAACTATGCGTATGCAATTTATGCTCCTGTCTAGAATTTATTATTCATTTAAATGTGCCTGCTCGGATGTTTCCACTAACCTTTTGATGAATCTTAGATATATCTATAACTATGATTGTAACTATAAGCAATCATGATTGTATTTTTGCCGTTTATCAAATGTGACTTGAACCTTCAAAATCTAACTACACTATATTTTAGTTGATGACACTTAATTTATCTCAGTGCATTAGATATAAATGACCTGGCTAGCCAATGAAATGAAATGAAAATAGATATAAAGAACTTCAATAATAAGCATTAACCTGGCTCATAATTTCTCTTTTCAGGGCATGAAGCCTCTTAAATGAAGTTATGTTAACCTCGTCGGCCATGCCTGCAGAAAAGGTTGTAAAGCAGCTTTCTATTGTTAGTTTCTTCTGTCTGCCCAAAGGTGTATGAGACTCCAGCTTTGCCTTGCAAATGGGCATTGACTGAAAAGATGTGCTTGCTATCAGGGGATCACGCTTTCAGATTATTTTCTGAAGCTCATCTCGAATATGCCAATGGTTTCAGGATTTTCCGAAGTTTGTACAAGACTTTTGACTTTATTGATCATCTATTCCATTATTTATGCATTTGCTATTTATAATGTATGTGGTATTTGATGTCTTTGTGTTGCCAACAACTGAGGTCTTGCCTGAATCAAGACTTGCGTCCCGGCTCACTGGAGGATGCTTTATATTTACTGATTATTTAATACAGAGAGCAATCTAAGGTCGGCTTCAATGTGACGTTTCATTCATGTATTGGATTACATTCATTTGTTTTACTTTGAGATGCAGAAGCAAGGATATTTAGCTATATATCTCAAGTGAACCAATATCAATCTTGTATTCCGAGTATAAACAGTAAACATTTGCATCGCGCATCCCACTTCAGGTGATGAACCCTGTATGGATTTATTTTATATTTGCCTGTATCGTATCGATATTGACTCGGTATAGTTAAAATATAATTTATTCTAGACTTAAACAGAGAAATACAAAAAGGAAATGTGTTCGTCTCGTTTTATTAGATTTTCTGTATTTTTCTGAACTGGGTTCGTCAATTTTTGGATTTAGTACTAAAACACGATTATTTTTTCATAACCCTTAACCTTTCTTCCATCATTAAACTCTTCGTGGTATGATCGTTTGACTTGAGAGAGAGGGAAGTTTGACCAATAGCTTAATAGTAAATACCAAAAAATAAAAGAAAGTAGAGTATGGGATTCTAACAGCAACTATTAGAATCCACCTCAATATAGATATGTTGCCAGGAGAAAAAATATAAATGGAATTTTATTTGCAGGTAAGACCCGCAGAGCGTTTTCCTTATCTGTAATCTGGGACCAATTAGCGACAGCAAGTGCAGCAGTTATTTGTTCCAAAGAGACATTATTTATATGAAATAAATAGATCAGAGATGTACATGTTTTAGGCCTTAGGCATAGCCCATACAAAATAAATGCGAGAAAATTATCTATGATTATCTGATTATGTGCAATATAGATCTATAAATATACCAATTTGACAAGTGAAACTCATCAATATAGAACAAGTTGAAAGAACAAACAAATAATCGAAAAAAATATGGATAGAGATAATACGAAAAGATATTGATCCTAAAAGGTATGATGAAGAAATATTGCTCGATAAGATAAGAATGTGTTGAGAAGAATTATCCATGTGATCGATCCGATGTGATTATCTTTTGGTTCATATAGCTTACACTAATGCAGAATTATAGTATTTGTTGTAATTTGTAGCTTACCAAATAAGGAAAAGTCTTATGGATCCTGCTGGGAAACATAAACCAAACCGCCCCTAAATACACTAATTCTTCCTTGTTCCATCTCATTTCTCTCTCCTAGTCAATTGCTGCAAAAGAAAGAACCCCAAGCTCTTCATTACTCCATTTTCCTCGTCATTCTAGAAAAATCAATACAGACCTCAATAATTCCCAAACTCATTTTTCGTTCGATGCCATGCTCCTTGGTTGTTGAATCCCGCTGAGGTTTCCCAAGTCATCCTTTTCATCTTCTTTCGAGCAAGGCAAGAAATAGCTCAATTTTATTCTAAGATGGTAGATTCTAGCAAAACTAACTAGAGCACCCGCAAGTGTCATTTTACCAACTTAAAAACGATGATTTCATGATCCTTAGGATTTTCCTAGGTCATTTTGTCTACTTCATCATACATAATAGCACGCGATTTAACCGATTCACCATGCTTGTCTCACTATTACTCTAAAATGAGACTGGTGTGCATACATATAAGAAAGCATAGATTTTGTGACAAGAAAAACTATTACTAAAGACATGATTGTCGTCACTAAAACTTTTTAGTAACAACTTTCATGACGACTTTTAATTGTTACGTATATCTCCATTACGAATGTCATCCATGATAATTTTATGATCTCGTCACGAAAAACCTTTCTCTAGTGATGATATTTAATTGTCACCATAAGGTGTCCATTGTGACGATATCTGTTGTCAGCGAATGTCTGACTTTTATGACAACGACAATTGTCACTGTATACAATAAGTGACAAGTAAATCTCGTCACTATAAAGTGTCTATTATGGTAGTATTCATTGCAATTAAAACTCTTTCTTTCGTGACAACAGTCGTGATCGCCATATATATTATGTGATGATATATTATTGTCATAAAAACATACATATTGTTACATAATATCCTCTTTTGTGATGAGATTTATTGTCATGAAAGATATATATTGACATGCGAAAAATATTATCACTAAAAATATATTTTGTGATAGTAGTTTTTGTCACAACTATCTATTTTAGTGACAATGTTTGTCGTCATGATATATTTTTTTTAGTGACAACACTAGAAAATTGTCACTAAAAAGGAGATTTACTCACAAATATTGTCACTTAAAAGCTAAATTAGTGACAACTACTTTGTCACTAAATTTATTTTTAGTGACAATACAAGACATATGTCACTAACATATATTTTCTGTGACAACAAATATCACAAATACAAATATCGTCACATATACAGTAATTATACTCCATTAAATATGATCAAAACAAATCTAATAACAATCACATATAATGTAATAACATATTATCAACGAAACATTTGAATCAACAAGTCGAATAATAATAGAAACATGTATATAAAATAATATGTTTTAAGTACCTTACAAATATTCAAAAATTTTGTCCCAATATTAATTTAAGTTCGCTATCACAAAAATAAACAGTTTATGTCCAAATGCTAAATAATACCAATTAACCACAAACAATTAAGATATGGATGGTGCATAGAATTGAAAAAAATAGCCATATTTTCTTGAAACGTTGAATCGAACTCAGCTCGTATTTCAGCTCGAATCTATGACTTCATTTCATTTTATGTTTGAATTTGAACCTCAGTTTGTACTTCTCTAATTTTTTCTTCAAACTCCATCCTCATTGCATTCTTGTCTTCTGCAAATTCTTCCCTCATTAAATCTTTGACTTCAGTAAGAGCCCTCTATACTTGCTCTTCTACATGTTGTCTTGTCCTTTTATTTGGAGGTTTTTTTCTGCTCTTTTCCCATGGACATAAGCTGATTTCTCTCCTAGAACACAAATCAAAATCTCATCATCAATCATCTGTGGTTGACCCTCTTGTGTTTGCTACACAACAAACTGTTGTAATTCGTCCTGAATTTAGATAGAACCGATTATAGTTTTTATAATGGGAAAGCAAATAAACAATATTTATTGCATTAACTTTCAATAAGAGTGATGAAACTTTGCTCATCAAATGATGTCCATTTTAATTGCATTCAGATAAACCAACAGTTAGATGCTAATTTATCAAACTTATTTCTTGTTCCCTCGTATGCGAGCCGTCAATTATTTAAGGGGAACAATATGACAATCAAGCTCTAGTAAAATGAATAATATATATTAATGAGTTCCACCAGGATAAATACCATTTATGTGATACTAGTTTTTCAGATGTGGATTGTTACGAGCTTTATATATTCATAATCCAATGTAGACTCACAAAAGTTTAATTAAGCAACAAAGAAATCATAGTATCATATACAAAATAATATTATAATAGATATTATTGACCTCATGGTCCAGACTGAGAGTTTCAAATTAATAATAACCGTATAACACAGTCTAAACATAGAGTCAAAATACACTGTTATTGAAGGTATTCAACGAAGGGTGAAGGTAAATCAAGATAAGTAAGAATCATTATCGCATAAGCCAAAAAATTGAGAACACTATGATCCAGTCTACACTGAAAAAGTAGATGGTTATGACATGGTCTCTTATGTTTCCTTCAGATACTGATTAAACACAGACATGCATAAAATATTTATAGCATTAAATGAAATAATTGAAAGGTCACTGGAGATATTTAAAACGTGCAACACTGATATAACCTTAGATTTCTAGATTATATTGGTTTCACTTATTGCATGCAAGAAGTCAACATTTTACTCCAGAGGAAATAAGGAGGAAATAAATATACTAGCTTTTGAGAAAAATAAATTTCAGTGAAATATAAAGAGTGATCCTTTTAGTAGGGCTTTGAAGCAAATCTGAGGAGTTGTTAGTTTTTGATGTGGCTTGATATTTGTCCCTTGGGATTTCTTGGCACAAAATTTTTCATCAGATCCTCCAGTATGAATTGCAAAATAAAGTATCTTATCTGAAATCGACTGGTTTTTGGGAATCTGACTTGTTTTTAAATTCAATGGAAAGGATCATTAGTATCTCCATATAGATCATACCTGCCTGAATAATCAATTGTGACACGTTAATTGATTTCCTTGCAGTCTGAAATTCGTCACATCAATCTCAATTCACCATACTATAACATTTTTTACCAATATTGAGAATAACTTAATGCATGCAATATGCTCCACCATGGCCTGTGGACAGATTATTGAATTCAGTACTAGAAACAAAACCGATGCAATCAGAGGAACATAGATTGTATCCGCAGGTTTTCCACAGAGTTACACCTATGATTGTCAAAATATATGTTCAACCAAGTAGTGGTTTCTATTTGATATAACTGAAGGTATATATGCCAAGTCACTATAGCATGATTGAAGGTATAATGCAGTAACGAAACTCCCTATATCTTTTCCAATTGCATTAATAAGTACTGAATTCTGCGTTTGCATCCAATCAGAACTACGTCAGAACAATGGCTTTACCCTCTCAATATCATTTAGAGATTTGAAATATTTCATCTTGTATTTTATAACTAACAAATTCATATTTTAAGGCCGTTTGTTGTACCAATCAAACAAAGTTGGAGAAAAGAGTTGCTATTTTGATATTGAGATTTCAGGGCGTAATTTTTAGGCTTGATGAGCGGTTCTCATTTTTTATATTACTTCAAGATTCAGTAGATTCTCCCTCTTCACCCATGGACATAGGCCTTAACCCCATCCATGATGCATTCATTTTTCCATCTTGTTACTTTATTTTCTCGGTATATATTTTGAGTCCTTGTGATCATCAATTATGTTCCTCTGCTCACTCTAAATACCAAATAGCAGCAACAAACTAGTACCAGAATGTCTCTTCTCTTCATGACCTCAAAGTCTGAGATGCATTTTGTTTGCTGGATCTGAAGACTCGAATGTGGTCAAGAAAGAAATTGAGAGGCTTAGGGCTATCTCAATTTTTGCCAATAGATATTACAAAATTTAGGGGCATAAAGATGGTAGTTGTCAAGGTAGACATCAGTAATTAAAAGTTCAGTGCACATCTGATGTCGATGATGACCATTGACTGAGTGTAGCTTAGATTTCAAGATAACTTTCAGCATAAATAGGTTAAGCAACATCGGCGCACTAGTAGGTGTGCCTATTTTTTGTATTTCAATTTGGTTTCCTATTCCTATTCCTATTCCTATTCATCAATTTTTTATTATGAAGATTGTAGGGATCGAAATTTGATTTACACTTCTGTTTGTACCAAAATCTATCCGACTAAATTTCTTAGGACAGATCAAGCACGGTTGAATTATTAGATGAGTAACTGAAGAGAGAGGTTCACAGAAAGCAATAAATGAGTATTGAAAAGGCTCAGTTGAGATGGATTTTGGACCTACGTCAGAAAAATGTGCCTTGCAGTGAGATACTAATTGGATATGACAAAGAAGTTGCAAGCTCTCTCAAAAAGCTTCCCCCCTCCCCCTCCCCTCTCTCTCTCTCTATATGTTACAACCTTAAGATCTTAGATAGAATATGAGTCTATCTCTTTTTCTAGTGGAGAAAGGCAGTTTATAACTGAGGACATCTCGAAGGATAAGTCTCAGGATGAATTCAGTTGCCTTAGCAAGATGCACTATCCTTATCCCCAATTATTTAGTCAGTGCTTGCCTCGATCTTAAATTATGTATGTCGGTAGAGATAAATCATTAAAATTCATATCCTGGTTTCAAAGGAGGTAAGATGGTCTCCCCCTCCACTCTCTCTCTCTCTCTATGTTACAACCTTAAGATCTTAGATAGAATATGAATCTATCTCGTTTTCTAGTGGAGAAAGGAGGTTTATAACTGAGGACATCTCGAAGGATAAGTCTTAGGATGAATTCAGTTGCCTTAGCGAGATGCAGTATCCTTATCCCCAATTATTTAGTAAGTGCTTACCTCAATCCTAAATTCTGTATGTTGGTAGAGATAAATCATTAAAATTCATATCTTGGTTTCAAAGGAGGTAAGATGGTCCCCCTATCTCTCTCTCTATATATATGTATATGTTACAACCTTAAGATCTTAGATAGAATATGAATCTATCTCGTTTTCTAGTGGAGAAAGGCGGTTTATAACTGAGGATATCTCGAAGGATAAGTCTCAGGATGAATTCAGTTGCCTTAGCGAGATGCACTATCCTTATCCCCAATTATTTAGTAAGTGCTTGCCTCGATCCTAAATTCTGCATGTCGGTAGAGATAAATCATTAAAATTCATATCTTGGTTTCAAAGGAGGTAAGATGTCTCCCTCCGAGTTGGGATTATTACGCTCATGGGATTTCAGGAATGGGCCTAGTCCATACAACTTATTTAATAACTATAACCTTCATTCTTGAGTTCGGCTCACTGAGCTCTTGGATTATAGGTGCAACATCCCCTAGTTGATTCTTTGGGTAATTCGGACCTTATACCTTCATGGTCGCGATTATAGTTTAAGCTAATCATCTTAACGCTAGGCATCAACTACTTGAAGTGAGTTAAATTTTCTACAGTTGACCATCTTTGCACCCTTTCGTGATTGCTATATTAATATCAATTTCTCATGAGACTTCCATCTTTTTCCCTGAGCTTTTGTAACCGATGATAGAAGGTTCCTTCATTTATATATGTCTGACCAAAATTTGGAGATGGCAAGATTAGTGTAATGCCCCAAACTATACCCCAAAAGTATAATGATATTTTTCCATTTCTGGATGAGGCATTACCAACGGTACCTCAAAACTAGGTACATGAGGCCTTTAATAATAAAGAACTACGCAATCAGAATGCACAACAGGAGGAAATTACATTGCTACAATCCAAAATATTTTATTGCATTACCAAAGCAATTCTGAAGAAAGTTACAATACAAATAATTACAAGGGACAATGCCTGCAATATATTATTCTACAAAAAAGAAGGATAACCCGCTGAACAACAAAGATATAAGTTAAGGCTGAATACCGCGGCTGCAGACGAAAGATGATTACAGCAGAAGATAAATCCAATTATCTACTCAGTTTGTTTACTCCTGGAAGGAAGGGCCTTCAGCTAGCAGTTCTCCACGAAGTTTCGTATGCCTGGGCATGTGGAAATAACCTAGGGTCAGACCCAGTAAAAAATAAAATCGCATACGTGACAAAAATTAACAATAATAGAAGAATAGTAAAGAAAATAAAATATGTGAAAACTGAAGAACCTACATATAGAGTGTGATAGGATAGTCTCAAAAAGGTATGACATAATAAATAAACACATAACATCCATACAAGACAAGGTACAAGTGTCATGTATAACGAGATATATAATAGCATATAAATTAGGCATTCAAGTTTAAGTCCCAAGGTGGTCTACATGTATCCTGAATACTTTGGCAAAGCAGAAGAAGTTTCTGTTAAGTTTAACGTGGAAATAGCTTCCTTGCGAAGCGCTCAATATCCATGTAGTACTAAGTTAACGCTTAATGAAATTGTTCACTTATTATGGTAGTATCCTGTAAATCCGAGACTAGGATTTGTCATGACAAAAACTGGTATTTTGACCATAATTAAAGTTGCAATATTATGTCACAGTATAAGTTGGAATACCAGGCCACAACATAAGCTGGAATATAATATCACAATATAAGCTGGAATATAATATCACAACATAAGTTGGAATATCAAGTCACAGTATAGGCTGGAATACCAGGTCACAAAATAAGCTGGAATATCATGTACAATATAAGTTGGAATATCATATCAAAATATAAGCTGAAATATTAGGCCACAACTGCAAACTGGATTAATAATAATTCGAGGCTGTGGTGCTTGATCAATCTTTGGTATTTCCCATAAGATGTTGACAAATTTACCTCTCATTACTCTATTTAACCCCAGTTATCTTATTACTATGCACATGTCCAAGAATCAAGTTACATTAGCTTATAGGTGATATTATACAGGGTCAGTATCATAGTAATACTGCATGAAAGTCAAATCACATTTGAGGATGAAATGTTACAATTAAGTCAAGATCCAAGTATATGTCCAGGCATAGCAAGAGGCATATCGGTGATACGAAATATATGCATGATATGAGTAATGTAGTTATCAGTTGAGTAACATGTTATGACACCATATGATCAAATTAACATATTGTACAAGGATGTGTTAAGTCGAGTGTAACCATTCATGTCAAATCTAAGTAAGGTTAAAAATTACCAAGTAAGTTGTTAATCAAGTGAGATAATTAAAATAACAAAACACTAGATCATATAGTTATAGTATAGCTAGCTTCAAGCTAAATATTTATGATGATATTGAATGAGTTTGCACTAAATTTCAAGGTTGGATTGGCAAGGTAAGTAGAGTGATAAGGAAAAGAATTGGGAAGGTAGAATTGTTGGTGGGTGTGAGTCGAGTTGGCAAAGTTAAGGTGAGTTGGCAGAGTTCATGAAGATGAGTGGCGTTGGCAGAGCTGGACAGTTCTATTAGAGTTGACAAAGATTTGCAGTGTTAGTGGGGATCAGTATTATTGGTGAGAATGAGTAGTGTTGGTGGGAATGGATAGTGTTAGCAGGTGATGAAGATGGATAGACTGGACGGAGTTCAAGTGATTAGACTAAAAACAATAACATAAAATAATGAAGATAGAAGAGAGGTAGGATCATAGATGGGCCCCGTGGTTTGCAGAAACTTTCAAGGGGCATAACGAAAGTGAGGAGTTTGAACAACTCTGTGTTGTTTAATTAGTTTTTAGTTGTTGAGATTTTAAATAATTTTAATCTTTTTATATAATTAGAACGAGCAAAACGTATAAACGAAAGTTATTGAGGACTGAATTATCTTTCAAACAAGTCTAGGATGGGCCTAGTTAGTATTCGGGATCAAAAGATATTATGGGTTACGATATATGACAAAAGAACTCTGTTGCTATGCAGCAATTTCATCTTCAAACTAAAATTTGACTAGGATAATGTGAGACTTAGAGGGGAAGCAAGTTATAGAAGTTGTATACCGTTGAATTATCTTTTCAACAATTATAGGTCAGCTCAATTAGATGTTTATATTAAAAGTTATGATGATTTTAGTAAACTGATATGTAGGAAGGAACTGAGATGTAGATCTGGCCTGATTTGGGTCGGGTCTAACACAGGATGGATCCAAACACAGATCAAGCTGATCTGCATTTGGCACCCAAATGGGCAGATCCAAATGCGGACCAAGCAGGTCCGCCTTTGGCATCCAAACGAGTCAGATCCTAATGTGGACAAACGCAAATCTGTGTTTGGCACCCTATCAAGTTGGATCTAAATGCGGATCAAAGGATTTGATTTGCATTTTGTTCAAGATTCATCTGTAAACCAATTTTGAAGGGCTTAGAAGAAGAATTAGAGACAAGTAATATGAAAGTTTTAGTAAATTGAATTATCTTTCCAGCTAGGTCAAAATTGACTCATTTTGAGTTCTAGATCAAAATTCGAAAACCAAAGGAATGTATAGATGACAGCAGATTTGTATTTGCATAGCCATCAACTTTAAACAGGATTTCTAAGGAGTTAGAAGCAAAACTCGGAGGAAACTAATATATAAAAGCTATTGGAAATTGAATTATCTTTCCGTCTATGTCCAAATTAACTCATTTATAGTTCTACATAAAAAATTATGATAAAAAAACTAAAGATGTAACCACATGATAGCAAATCCATGTTTTGACAGGTATCAACTTTGAACCCGATTTTGAAGCAGTTAGAGGCGGATTGAAAAAGAACATGTATGAAAATTGTAGAAAATTTAATTTTATTTCAAGCAAAGAAAAGTTCAACTTAATTGGTCTTAGTGTTAAAAAATATGACCTTTTTAGTGAGCACTAATGATGAGTGTCATACATTACATATTTATAACCCTCAGATTATCTATTTTTGTATATAAATAATGCTACTCAGATAATTTTAGTGTGGTTTATTAGATGAAACCTATTCCTATAAAGAGATGATATAAATTCATAGACAGATTAGGAAACCAAGTCCAAAAAGAGCTGAAAAAATAAAATTACAAGAGCACAAAGCTACAGAGCATGAAAGTGGAATACAGTCATGAAAAAGAGAAGAGAGAAGCTAGAAAACTTAGAAATGCAAAGTAGAGGGGCAAATTCATAATTTTTATTGCTATTTGGCGACAATTGTTGCCATATGGTGGCACTTTGGGCCCCATTTCCACTGAATTTTCTTCTATTGAATCATCCAAGGATTAGAACTCTTGTGATAACTAAAAGCTCCACTATTTGGCAGTCAACATCACTATTTGGCGGCAAGACTTGCGAATCTGTAACTGGGATTTTTCTAATGGCTTATTTGTAATTTTGTAGCTATTTAGTTGTAATATGATTAGGGTTTGGTACTCTGATGCCTATATATTGGTCAAATCTTTATAAATTAGGCTTTTTCATAAAATTTAGGATACACATTTGATTGAATAAAGATTAGGGTTTTGCCAAAGGGATGATGGCCACCATACCAAACTCCAGAGGTAATTCCATTGTTGTTCATTGCTTTCTAGTGAGTAGAAATATGTTATTTGATTTTTACATAGATTTAATTACTTTCTAGTGTATATCTTTAATAGCTTTTATAGAAAAATAGTATTTTTAATGCTTTGTAATAATAAAAAATATAATCTTGCTAATTAGTAACATGAGTAGCTAACTTAATTTAGCTCTAGGATATAGATCAAATTAGGGATCAACCATGTAATTATTTTCTATTGTTTTATTTCTAAAATAAAATAATAAAGACATGATTGTTTTATGAAAAGATTAAAATACAACTCATAGATTAATACTTTGATAGGTTATACTTGAGTTAAATTTCTTGATAGCCTATGCTTAGCTAGGATTTGGAGTTGTTGATTTTTATCTTCTTTATAGAATTATCTAGTGATTTAGTTTTTTAATGAAAAGTAATATTTTTGATGAGTTATACTTGCACGCCACTTGATAGCTCATATTTAGAACACTTTAAATAAAGATTAAAACTAAAAGATCAATTTTTATGGTTGGAAGAAGATAATAGAAGCAATACTTGGTTATGAACCAGTGGATTCCGTATCCTATACTAATTAGAATAACTAAAAAATCAACTTAGAATGCATAGTTAGCTCGTTTGAATAATATGAGAAGCTAGAATGCTAAACATCTTAGATTCTCATGGGAACGAATTGTTTGTACTATAACTGACACTGTGCGCTTGCAACAGATTATTCACATCAACTACCATGCAGGACAACAAGATTTCTTGCTAAAAAAAAATACAAGAGTGCATGAAATCTTGCTAAAGAGAGCTAGATAAGTGATTTCTTGCTAGAGAGAATGAGATACGTGATTTATTGCTAAGGAGAGTTGGACACATGAAGTGGATGAGAGGAAGAATGAGGAGAAGGAAGAGATCGAGTCTTATGTACTCAAGTAAGGGGAATGGAGGGGTATGGTGGTGTGCATGAAGAGGGTATGAGATAATATAAACCCCAATCACTCCCTCTTGCAAATTGCAAGAATGCCATTAGTCATTATTTAACTTGAATCAATTTACCATGCTCTAAGGCAGAAAATGAAATTAGAGGCAAAAAATGATATTAGGAGAAAAATTATTGGTGTATTTCAAAACGACAGATTCGTAATATTCTGCCTACCTTCAAAAAGAATTTCGTCCTCGAAATTCAAAGAAAGAGGTGTGGTAGGATAAGGATCACAAAAATCAGAGTATTGTGCACGAATGGATCTTAGCAAGAAGTAAGATGGATGGATGGATGGAGACGAGAATCTAGAATGGTATGAGAGGATGATACAAGTCAAATTAGCGCTATCCTAGTCGGAGTCCACAAATATGTCATAAATATGAGATAAGTCTAATTCAGTAGTTGTCATAGCAGTATCAGTGTTCGGGTCATAGATTGATATGGCTAATGGAGTAAACAGGTAAAGGAAACTTAATCGATTAGGATCATTACGTCATGCCCATCTTACAAAAATTTTTGTCATTGAAACTTGATCTAGGAATAATGGAAATATGAAAATCGTAAATATGGATCTAGATTGGAAATGGTTGTATCCTAACGGTCCGTTGCACCATTTGTGATCTAGAATACTTAAAGAGTAACTAGCGGGATTCACTCATAAGGTCTTATTACTGGGTTAAAATAGTTTTTAGCAAAGATTACATGTCACTATTGCTTTCGTTCTCCAAAGTAACTATGATATAACTTTGTCCAGACATCTATTAAAGAATGGAAATGAGAATCAAATTTGGAATCAAAGGATTGGATGCAGACTTAAGGAATAAGATATGAAGGTAATGACCATCAAGTGGATAATGTAACATTGATGTAGCAAGCTCACTTAGTTTAAAAATCAACCAAGCCAATAAGTAATCTAACTCACATAGACTAATTGTAAAGTCAGGGCTCTGATATCACTCTGTAACATCCCAAATTATACTCCAAAAGTTTCGCAGTATTTTTCTATTTTTGGATGAGGCATTACTAGCGGGTGCCCCAAAATCAGGTACACGATGCCTTTAATAACAAGGAACCACGCAATCAGAGTGTACAACAGAAAGAAATTACATTACTACAATCCAAAATATTTCATTGCATTATACAAGGTAATTATGAAGAAAGCTTCAGTACAAATGATTACATGGGACAATGACCACAATAGATTATATTACGTAAAGGAAGGACAACATAGATAAAAGTGAAGGTTGAACACTGTGGCTGCAAGACAAAAAATAATTATAGCAGAAGATGAATCCAACAATCCACCTGGTTTATTTACTCCATGAAGGAAAGGTCTTCAAATGGTAGCCCTCCATGAATTTTCTAGTACCTGGGAGTGTGGAAGTAATTCAAGACTGACAAGAAATAGAATCGTACATGTAAAAGAAATTAACAATAATAGAAGTATATTAAAGAGAATAAAATATGTAAAAATTGAAGTATGTACATGTAAAGTGTGACATGATGGTCTCTAAAAGAATGTCATAATAAATAAACACGTAATATCCATACAAAATAAGGTACAAATGCCATGTATAACGAGAAATATAATAGCATGTAAATTAGGCATTCAAGTCCTAAGGTGGTCTACATTTCTCCTAAATACTCATGCAAATCTGAGAAAGTTTTCGTTAAGTATAACGTGAAAATATCATCCTCGCGAAATATTCAATCCCCATTTGGTACTACATTAAATATAACTTGGAGAAGTTCAATTATTATGGGAGTATCCCGTAAATCTAGGGCTAAGAATTTTGTCACGACAGAAACTGGAATTTTGGCCATAGCTAAAGACAGAATATCATGTCACAGTATAAGCTAGAATACTAGTCACATGGTAAGCTGGAATATTATGTCACAGATTAAGCTGGGATATGATGTCACATATCAAGCTGGAATATCATGTCACTACATAACCTAGAATATTAGGTCACAACATAACTTAGAATATCAAGTTACAACATAAGCTGAAATATCATGTTATAGAATAGCTGGAATAGCACTTCACGGCTGCAAAATAGACTAATAGCAACTCGAGGCTGTAGCGATTAATCAATCTTTGGTATCTCCCATAAGATATTGACAAATCAACCTTTCATTTCCCTCCTTAACCCCAATTATCTTATTAATATGCACATGTTCAGGAATCAAGGTAAATTAGTCATTAAGCAGTATTATGCAGGGTCAGTATTATTGGCAAAATTTTTGTAAAAAAAAGAAGAAAAGAAAGAAAAAGAGGGATTAACGGTTTAAGCCCAAAAAAAATACTTTACATGTGGATCATCTAACAGAGAGAAATACGCATTTTTTAGCTAAGAAAGGATAAAACGCGACCCTCATAGGATCGCGTTTCGCTTCTATAAAATTAAGAGATGATCACTTGAAAATGTCTAAGGAGCCAAAATGCGGATCCTTATTCAGAAAGATCCGCTTTTTAAGCTAAGTAAAAGTTGACAAAAACTTATATTTTGAGCTAAGTGATAGATAAAACATGAGCCCCCTTAGGGTCGCGTTTTGTCTTCGAAACCTTAAAAATATAAGATTATTTCTTTTTATCCTCAAACGTGGATACTTGTCCAGAGAGATCAACATGGATCCTTAAGGGTGCGATTTAACCAAAACGTGGATCTTACCTATGTCTCAAACGCAGGCTCGCGTTGTGACCCTAAAGGCTTATAAACCTAAATATAATCCTGTTTCAATACAAACGTGGGACTAGCTAGAAAGCTAATACGTGGATCATCAATAAAAAAGAGATCCGTGTTTTGAACTATCTTTTGAGCTCATGACTGGAGGTAGATATAACTAAAACGCGAGCCCTGGAGGATTGCGTTTTCACTTCAAAGTCTCAAAGGATAAAAACTATCCTCATTTATACCTAAATGCAGATCTAATCAAGCAAGACATATTGCTGAGAGCTAAAATATAGTCATCAATCATAGAGAGATCCACATTTGACCCTTTTTTTGAGTTCATGATTTGAGCTAAGTATAGCTAAAGCGCAAACCTCCAAGGGTTGCGTTTTCATTCTAAAGCCTCAAGAGGCGAAATTTTCTTCATGAACACCAAAATGCAGGTCTGCGCATACCACGCAAGTTGTAAAGAGCTAAAACGAGAATCTAAAAACTAAGATCCGTGTTTCAGTTATAAATCCAGAGGATTAAAGATTTTAGTTACAAATCTAAGATATTTAATACAAATATGATGGATTAAAAGCAGGAAATCAATCCTTACTTAAAAGAGGTCATTAATTGGATAGTTACACTAATCCTAAGGTCTTCAGATCTCTATAAATTACCAAAGGCTGGGCTAAGAAAGGGGTTAGATTATCTCCACTTGAGCACTTGTGCTAGAGAGTCAGAGTTCTTTGCATCTAAAAGCTTTGCAGAAACTGCCAACTGAAGAGCTTGTATTCGAAGCGTCAACGGAGAGTAACATCATCTTCTACAGCTATGATAAAACCCAATATTAAATAAAGAGGAAATTATATTCCTCATTTTCTGTAAATGGGCAACCATTCATATTGTGTTTTTTCCTTGAGTTTCAATAAATTCAAATTTTATAGCGAATAGAAGATTGGCGACTCCGTTTAGGAGCCTGATAATATCTGATGATACAATCTGATAAGGTCCTAGTTGTTACCATGGTCGAGTCATTTATCATCGAGTTTGACCAAGAGAAGTATAAGGAATTCCTCACGTCTGGCTCTACAAGCCCAAGATCCTTACGAAAATATTGCAAGGTCTCAACCAACTTAGCCTCTAATGAGGCTCTAAAGATTACAATCATGTCTAAGGACTTTCTAGACCATTCGGTCTCAAAGGAAAAATTTCTCCTCTTTCAGCACAAGACTCCGAGTCTACCCCACTCAAGGCACACATTGATTCCAAGGGAATGGATTAGGATCCTGATAACCACAACAAGAATCGAAGGAGATAATTCTGAAGAGAAGGTTCCTCTCACCCGTACTATGAAGAGTAACCTGAGAAGAAGCAAGGCTCGCGCTTTCTACAGAACCATGATAGAAAGAACTATCATTGAACCACACTCACGCAAAACTCCAATTCATATATGGAGACCAAAAATTGAAGTTGTGATCCCTAATAAGAAGCTGGACCAAGACATGGATGAGTTCATTAATGTTTCTTACAAGAAACATTGCTCCCCCACTAAGTAAATCTTCGATTATAAATGCAGAGTTTATATTCGTGTTTCACAGACTAAACACGAGTCCCAGACTTGCATTTTTAAAGCAAAATGCGGGCCTCAAGGTCGCATTTCAGAAGCCAAACGCAGGCCACAGACCCGCGTTCTTGAAGTCGATGCAGATCTCAAATCCACATCTCAACAGAAAAACGCAGGCCTCAGACTTGCATTCCGGAAGAAAATTTAGCCTCTAAGGCTCATGGACTTTCAGTCCCAGTCATACGAGCTTCATCAGAAGCTCATTCTCCAGACACAATGGCTAAAGTGAAGTTTGCTCCAGGGATTTTTAAGGGGGTAGACACTCCTACCCCGAAAATATTATTTGAAGGGGATGTTGTCTCTACCAACAATCTCACAAGTTCCAATACAAGGGACCTTAAGAAATTTCTTAACAAGAAAAATCCTAAGTGTCTAACTATCATTGTGAACAGTTGATTAACGCGGTGTTGTCTCATTGCCGCAGCATTGCAGTACCAGCAAGGCTGTCTGTCTTCAATAGACTCGCCTCATCTTCAGCCTAACTTTTAAAGAGAAGACACTACATCAAACAAGAATTCTCCGAACCAGAGTACCCCGAAGTATTATCTAACATGATAGCTTTGGGAAAAAAGAAGAAGACGAGGAGCATTCCTCAATCTGACTCATCAGACTCTAAGCACTCTTTTGGTCTGAAGAGGGTGTTTAGTGATATTTGAGTTGTCTTTAGAAACACCCGACTTCAGAAGTAGTGACAGTACCTTTGGATTACCAAAAACTGGTCAGAATCTCCTCCGATGAAGAATAAGCAATAGTTGCAGAATCTCAAACTTTTGATTTGTTCCTTGAAAATTCTGCCTCTGTACATATGGCACAGGGAAATAATAAAGTGTTTATGAAGAGAATGAATGAGCAAGAGAAAATCATCCAAAAACAACTAGAGTCCACAAGTGAGATTAGGAAAATGCTCTAATTCTTAATCAAAGAGCAAATAAGAAACAAGAGAGAATTTCTTCTAAAAGTTCCTGCATCCATAAGAAGAACAAAGGGAAGAGAAAAGAGAATGAACCTCGTAACCCTCATGGAAGAACTGGTGGCAAGGAATATGAAGAAGAAGATAATCGTTCTGAACACTCTCACCATCAATCTTAGAATTCGGAATAAGAAGGCAGTCCACATACTGCCTTAATGGAGAGTTTCTAGAATCAGCTCAACACTCTAGTTCATAAAAGTGACCTGCAAGAGCTGGGGGTTGTAAGGGTATATCCAATGGACTGGGAGAATATACCATTTCTAGAAAATTATAAACCGTTGAAGCTCAAATCTTTTGATGGTAAAGGGTCACCAAACCGGCATCTTTAATATTTCAAGTCGTAAACATGACATTTGGCCAGAAATGACCCGATCATCACACGAGTTTTTGTTAGTACCCTCACGGGTCCAGCATTGAATGGTTACAAACACTAGAGCTAGAAACTGTCAACTCGTGGAATGATATGAAAAAAGCATTCTTGACAAGGCTCTACGAAGATGATATGGAGATCTCAATACTAGCACTCCTTGCTATGAAGCAAAAGAAGGGGAGTCGGCTCGAGACTTCATAAAAAGATTCAAAAATCATTCTTTGAGATGTCCACATGGGATGCCACAAAATACTTTAGTGGAAACCTATAAGTATAATCTCTCTACCAAAATTCTTGCTAGGATGGGGGCACGGTGAAGTCCACTATTTAGAAAGAACTATCAACACAAGCCGAAGAAACCGAAGAAATTGCACAATAGTTTGAGGCTGAAGAAGAAGGAAGACCAAGAAGAAATAATCCTAAAATATCTCAATCATCTCGACCTAAAGACAAATAAATGATGGCAATAGATGCTCCAGGTCTTGCTAAATCTCCTCCTACAAGGACCCCTCCTTCATCAAGGGCTCCTCAAAAACAATATTCCTTCAATGATGAGCACACGACCACTATTTTAAATCTGCTCATAAAGAGGAACATGTTGAAATTGCTGGAGGCGAAGCACCCTGAAGAAGTAAAAAAGTTTGATGACTCTAATTACCGTGTGTATCATAGGATCATTAATCATCCTACCAAGAACTGTTACGTCCTAAAAGACAAAATTCAAGCCCTGGTGGATGCCAATATCATCAAGTTACAGCCATAGCAGAAGAAAGTAACAACAAATATGGTGTCGTTCAAATTTAGAAAAGCTCCAGATTGGATAGAATCAACTATTCAAAATGAATTTCAGCCAATTTTCAAAGATGCTATGAGGATAATAAAGTACGATCTTCATCAACAACAAATGAAAGGATTATCTCCTTTTGAAACGTCAAAAGAGGAGATAATATGGATACATCTAGACCTTCTCAAGGATGAACAATAGACCTTAAGTTCATCCAAAAAGAAGCCTGAGGGAAAGGCATGCACCTCAAACATTGTCACTGCAGTCTCTGAATATGATACAACAATTCATCCTCTTTCAAACTCAAAAGAGGAACTCAAAGAATTATTGGCGTTCAATGAAAACCAACAACAACCTTCTAGAGCATGTTCAGAAAGAGATAACTTGAAAAATTATGATTAGGCAGTTGAACCTTAGCTTCCAGGGAAGAGCAAGCAGAAAAAGCTTAAATTTGATAAAGCTCTTAAAAATAAGGAGAAAGAGGCAACAGAAAGCTCTAAGAAACCTTTCCACTTTGATGTGTTGGCACAATTGGCCAACATTCCTATCAGGATAACTCTGTATGAGCTCCTAAGGCTGTCCAAACAAACCAGATAAGCCTTAAGGGAAGTTCTGCAGGATTCTAAAGTGTTTCTGGCCTAAATTCTAGAAACAACATAAGAAGAAGAAGTTTGTACAATATTCCATCAAACTTCTATGAAGATACCTTGCATAACCTTCTCTCCAGAGGACATGCACGTGAATAATAACAAGTATCACCGACCTTTGTGCTATAAAGGCTACATAGGATCAATGGAGATTAACCAAATCCAAGTCGACTGTGGATCCGCTTTAAGTATAATGCCAAAGAGTGTACTGCGGTATCTCGGGGTCCTCATGAATAGACTGACATCAACAAACATAACCATTTTCGGATTCAATGCTAATGGTTATAAACCCTTGGGTAAGATGAAATTGAAATGCCAGATCAACGATCTGAAGACGAAAGTCACAAGCTATGTAATAGGTACTGACACATCTTATAACTTATTGCTCGAAAGGCCATGGATACACCTTAACCTTATTGTCCCTTCTACACTTCACCAATGTATGAAATATGTGGACAAA
This sequence comes from Dracaena cambodiana, assembly GCA_036321105.1. Lineage (NCBI taxonomy): Eukaryota > Viridiplantae > Streptophyta > Magnoliopsida > Asparagales > Asparagaceae > Dracaena > Dracaena cambodiana. The sequence continues at coordinate 64,049,304 of JAYEPQ010000002.1, forward strand.
AAAGAGAATGTGTTTGGTGGCAGAACAACAACCTTTAAAGGGTTGAAAACTACTTTACAGATGCGCTGCTATATCAAGACACATTTGAAGTAGTTGAACAACCTGCTCCAAAAGAATCAGATAGCGGTAATGAGACTGATACTAAATCAGATCCAAAGATTCGAGATCCGATGATGAAAATCGAGGTGTGGAATCCGTTGTAATAAGCCTGAAGGCCTCAATGTAAATGACACGGTTAATCATGATAACGAGTGGATAATAAATGAACATGTAGAGTTTGCTTATTCGTCTGGTAGTGATTCTGAACCCTCAAATACTAGTACTGATGCGGTTAGTGATCAACTAAATAAAATCTACTCCTTAGCATTATTCCAAGTACCCATTCGTTCATCCTTTAATATATAAAGTAATGACGATGGATTCACAAGTGAAGCGATCTTTGAAGTTCCTCCCAAACATAAAGTCAAAGACAAATATTATTTAGAAAAGTAAACAATAATAACAATGAAAGATATTTAAACTCTGAAGAAGAACAAGAAAACCCCAAGTTTTTCCATTATAATAAAAATACCTATAGAATGATGAAAAAGATAGGATATAATCTAGCCGAAGGCAGGTGGTTGAATTTTGGAAAAATAAGAAGAACTATGCTACAACCTTTGTTCTAAAAGGAAAAATACCATATTATTATGATAGAGTTGGCAGGGATTGGAATATATATTACTACTCCTGAAATCCTTTCAGAAACAAATTCTGAAAAACTCCAATATAGTCATTCATTTGAATCATTATGTTGGGATTTAGATGTAAGTGTTGGAGCCATTTTTCAAGAAGTATCCATCAACATGGTTTTCGTAGACCAAAAAGAAAAAGATGAAGAATTGCCACAAATCAAGAATGATTCCTGGACAAAACATTTAAACACGAAATGGAAAGTTCAGTTTGAATAACGTGAACCTCCAACTAAAGATAAAGTGATCCAAATAAATATGGATGATGGAACTAATCCTAAACTCATATTTATAAGCTGAAATTTATCTTCTAAAGTAAAAAATAATTAATTTCTCTTATTCAAGAATACATCGATGTTTTTACCTAGAATTATGAAGACATGCCAGGATTAGACCCAAAAGTGGCGATGCACAAGTTGAACATTTGACTAGACATGAAACCCGTTAAACAACAGTACTGGAGGTTCCATCCTGAAAAAATGGAAGCTATTGAAGCTAAAATAAAAAAGTTAATTGAGTCAGGCTTCATTCGTGAAGAATAACATTTGATTGGTTTGCAAATATAGTCCCTGTGACTAAGAAAAATAGAAAAATCAGAGTCTGCATCGATTTTAGAGACCTGAATGAGGCATATCCGAAAGAAGAATTTCTATTATCAATCACAGATGTCATGATCGACAAGACTTGTGGCTACGAACGGATATCATTCATGGATGGATTTTCAAGGTACATTCAAATTAAGATATATCCCGACAACGAGAAGCATACATATTTTCGAACATCACTGGGGTGTACTAATATATAGTTATGCCCTTCAGCCTAAAAAATACTGGCGCCACGTATCAATGCGCCATGAACACCATATTCTAAGAGCATCTCCGAAAAATAGTGGAATATTATGTGAATGATTTAGCTATCAAAATCAAAAGCAAAGACAATCAACTTCATAATTTGAGAGTGGTGTTCAATCTCATGTAAAAACACCAGCTTAAGATGAATCCAACTAAATCTTTTATGGGAGTTTCTCATGAAAAGTTCCTTGGATTTGTAGTCACTTCCCAGGGAGTTCATCTTGATCCAGATATGATTAAAGAAATTCAAGACATGCCACCACCTAGAAATCTCAAAGAGTTGAGAGGACTACAGGGAAGGCTAGCATTTATACATAGGTTTATATCAAACCTATCTGGGAGATGTCAACCATTCACATGATTGATGAAGAAAGGAGTTCGTTCATCTGGGATGATGCTTATTAGAAAGCTTTTGAAGAGATCAAGAAATATCTCATGAAGTCACCAGTCCTTATAGCTCCAATGACAGAAATGCCTTTCCAGTTATACGTGAGGGCCATGGACTATTCTTTGTGAGCCTTGTTAGCCCAAAAAGAATAAATTTGGATATGAACAAGTTATCTACTATTTAAGTAGAATGATGATTGGAGTTGAACATCGATATAACCTAATGAACAAAGAATGCCTAGTTTTGGTGTTTGCAGTATAGAAAATGCGAAAGTATCTGATAGGGTAAACAATCCACGTTATATCGCGAATTAATCTATTAAGAATATTAATGACCAAACCAGGATCATAAAATTCATGACTATCTAATTGGGCTATCTTGCTATCGCAATACAATATGCACTTCATCTCACAATGGTCAAATAAGAGTCAAGATATAGCTGATTCCTTAACTGAACACCAAATTTCGGCATCTTCAAAACTGTACAAAGATATCCTTGATGAAATAGCTGAAGGAGGCATAGTTCCAAGAGAAGGCACTCCACAAGAGACTGCTGAAGCAAATACAATCACTGAAAATGTCTGGCAACTTTTCTTTGACGATGCCTCCAGGATAGGATCAAAAGGAAAGATGGTAGCAGGAGTAGGGTTGTCTTTATCTCTCCTCACAACCGTATCATCCCTCGAGCATATTTATTAACAGAGTCATGCTCTAACAATGTTTATGAATATAACGCCTTGATGACTAGCTTAAGGATAGCCAAATAGCTGTGGGTGAATATTTAGAGGCATATGGAGATTCTGAGCTCATTATCAACCAAGTCAAGGGAGAATATGAAATCAAGAATGAGGATCTCTTCCCAAGCAGTCACGAAAACGGCTGATAGCTTTAGTGGTTTCTACATTAGTCATATGTCGCGCCATTAGAACAGCTATGTCGATTCATTAGCTTATTTAGCTACCACTTTAGCATTGCCTAAGAATTCTATTAAATGCATAATAGTGGGAAGCAAGGAGTTATTCTGCCTGAAAAATGAACTCGAAGTGGAGTTAAATTCAAGCAAGAAACAATAAGCATACGAAGTATATGCCCTTGAGTCTGGTCTCAAACCAAGAGATTGGCGATTTTCTTATATAGATTACGATCTTTATGGAATATTGCTAGAAGATCCTAAAAATTAGCAACAATCCGAAGGAAGGCAGTTTGATTTTATTATAATAAAGAAAATATTATGATGGAATCCTGCTTCATTGCCTTTCCAACAAAGAAGCCCACGAAGCACTTGAAGAAGCTCATAGTAGTATCTGCAGAGCACATCAAGCAGGACTGAAACTCTGGGGTAGACTCCGAAGAATGGGATATTGTTGGCTCAAAATGATGATAGATGTAGTTGCATATGCCAGAAAATGCAGGGTTTATCAAATACATGCAAACTTCATACATCAACCACTAGAATATCTTCATCCAACGGCTATATCGTAGCCATTTGAAATGTGAAAAATGGACATTATTGGATCAATTTCACCACCATCGATAAGGAGTCACTGATTTATATTGGCCATAACAGATTACTTCTCAAAGTGGATTGAAGGCATTTCCCTAATTGAAGTAAAGATATTAGACGTGATCAAATTCATCAAACATCATGCCATATACTGCTTTGGGGTACCTAGAAGAATTACTCATGACAATAGAGCTCAATTCGTGAGTCAGTCATTCTCCAAGTTTGGCAACAAATACCGAATTGAAAGTATAGCTTCATCTCCATATTATCCTACAACCAATGGTTTAGCAGAAGCCTTCAACAAAACCATTGTGAAGTTCCTTAAAAAAGTTTGTTTCATCCAACCAACGTGATTGGGATGAAAAGCTTGGAAAATGTCTCTAGGCATACCGAACAAATATCAGGACACCTATGAATGTTACACCTTTTTCTTTAGTATATGGATTCGAAACAATACATTCTTTGGAGATCCAGATTCTGTCATTACGAGTTGCATTAACAACTAAAATGACATAGGAAGAGAAACATCGACAAAGACTTCTAGAATTAGAAGCTCTCGATGACAAGTGTCTTGAAGCATTGAACTCTATCAAGTGCTAATTTCCAAAATATTTAATTAAAAAGTTAAGCATAGAACTTTCAAGAAAGGTGATTTGGTCCTTTCAGTAAGAAGACCGATTATAACCAATTAAAAGTCTAAAGGAAAGTTCCAGCCAAAATGGAAAGGACCTTTTATCATTGATGTAGTCTATTCAATTGGCGCATATAGGTTGACGAAACCGAATAGCGACATGATAATGATGCCAATCAATAGAAAATTTCTAAAGAAATATTACTTTTAATATAATATTTAAGAAATCCATTACAGAAATATTCATCATTATTCTCTTCTTGTAGTTTTCCTTGAAGCACATTCGCTTGAATCTCGTGGTCCTTTCTCCACTGTCGCGTACCCGAATCCTAATTTCGGTACAGAATAAATAAGTGGTAATATTGGAAACTCCAACTTCCAATTCCTCCAATGGTAAATACACTTAACTCAAAGTGATCATGGCCAAGCCAATTATCAGGTCTCTGACGAATGTTAAAGGAGGATTCGATGGGTATCAAGAAGAATCCTAAACCGTTCAAAGGCAAAATGGATTATATACAAACAGCTTATATAATAGTAAAAAGCAATCAAGTTAAATATTGAGCAGTTTGAGATACATATGCTCTTCAATAATCCTCTATTGCATCTTCGCCCAGATGAGCGAATCCCCGACCGCTGCCCAGAAATGCGGTAATAAGAAGATTTCATAGAGAAACTTCTTATAGTACTCTTTCCGAATAACGCGACAAAGAATGGTGTATTTCCTTGGTACAAGCTACTCGGTATATTTCCAATCGGTATCTCAGAAAAGAGATTATAAGAGTATCAAATTATTTGATACATATACTTGAAGATTTCCCTCAACAAAAGAAAAATTCAACACTATGACTTGATCACGGGTCTGCTTAAATGTCAGAGCATATAAAGACCCTAAAGTGATTAATGAATGTATCTAATTCTTGATACTATTATCTCAAAAATAGGACCGATTTGTCTACAAGGAAGAAGCCCACACAAGGAAGAAGCCCATTTCTAATTAGACAGAGTTTCTTTTGAGAGATTCAACTACAAAGCAAATTCTACAATGGTGCAATCAGTATATTATAATCCATTATTTCATCAGTTTCCCCAGCGGAGTACTTTCAAAGAAAAAATCAAAATCAAATTTATAAAGTTAAAAATTATCTCTAATAAAATCAAATTCATTTCCACCAAAATTTGTCAAGTTAAAAATTACTTTTGACAAAATCAAATTTATTTCTACCAAAATTTGTCAAGTTAAAAATTATCTCTGAAAAATCAGATTCATTTCCACCAAAATTAAATCAAATTCATTTTCACCGAAATTTGTCGAGTTAAAAATTACCTCTGATAAAATCAAATTCACTTCCACTAAAAGTTGCCAAATGAAAATTACCTTTGGCAATTCAAAAAACTATTATATTATAAGTCACTAAATAACTAAATTTACAACTTGTCTAAAAAAATTAATGATTATTTCTATCCTATTCAAGAAAATTATTTACTAGTCACAAATCTACTTGGGTGTTTGAATACCAACTCTATATTTCATGTTAATGATTACCTCTGGACAATATACGAAGGAGTCAATGATGTATCAAGTTAACAGATATCTCTGATCATCAATACCAAGTTTATTCATCAAGTTAACAATTATCTCTGAATGAATGACAACTAAAATATTTCTATTCTCAAAATTTTTTATTCATCATAAATTCAACATTATAAAAATTTCTTGACAAAATATTCAAGCTCCATACATATCAGAAACAAAAAGAAGATACAAATTATCAGAATACATGAGATTTGATTCTTTCTTCAATTTCCCTTATTTCTAATTGGATGGCTTCATAAGCATGAATAGTAGTTTGCCTCCGCAACTGTCGGCGAAAAATTCTGGAGTCATCTATTAAAAACAAAGCAGATTCGCGAATTTAGGGTTTGAGATCCGCAACTCAGCAGATCCGCAAACCTAAAGTTCGCGGTTCTCGACCTAGCTACGACAGAACAGATCCGTGAATCTAAAGTTGAGATTCGCGCGATGTTATCCACAGTTTCCGGGGAGAGGTTTAATACAAAGTCACCCGATCCAAACGAGGAAAGTTGCCACCTCAGATCATGGAACTAACTACTGAACGAATGTAGCGGCATTACTCCGATCGTGGGAGTAACTACCTGACGAGTATGACGGCACTTCTCGAGTAATGGGGCTAACAGTCGAACGAATGAAATAGGAACGTTGCCCTAAAACCCCTATAAAAAGCGGGAGACAGAAAGAGAAGGGGGAGATCATATTCTTCTAAAATTATCCTTGGTGATCAGAAGTCCAGAGCCTTTATGCCAATTGAAAGAGTTTGTGCAGAGTGTCAACGGAGAGCAGGATCGTCCTCCACAGCTACCTCAGAACCCAGCTTTAAACAAAGAGGAATTTGATTTTTCCTTATCTTCTATAAACGAAAAACCGTTGAAATTGTAATCCTTTATTAAAATAGCTCAATAGAAAATCATTTACAATTTTATGGCAAACAGAAGATTGGCGACTCCGCTGGGGACTACCATCATCTCTGGTGATCTGGTAGTAGCTCAATCCGACAACATTCCAGTTGGCAGCCTGGTCAACTCGCTCACCATTCAGGTTGACCAAGAAAAGTATGAACAATTCCTTTCTTCCAGCTCCAAGAGCCCTACTTCCTTATGGGGTTGCCGTAAGATCTCCAAAGGATCCATCTCCAAGGAGACTTCAAGGGCAACAATTCAATCAGAGGATTCGGTAGACCAAACTGGTCCGAAATCCTCTTCTTCACTAACATTGGGCTCTAAGCCAGTTTCGGCTAAGACTCCTGATCTCTCTAGCAAAGTGGATCAAGGTCCCCACTTCAATAAGGGGAAACGACTACTACCTACTCCGCAGGACTATGACGCGGGGAAGGAGGTTCCTCTCACTCATACAATGAGAAGGAATCTAAGAAAAAGCAAAACTCGTGTCCTTCACAGGACCACGCAGCAAAAGGAAACCACCAACTCATCATCGCGAAGGCCTACTGTACAAGTATGGAGGCCAAAATGCGAGGTTACAGAGGATCAAGATGCGAAAGGATTTACTCGTGTTTCCTATAGGAAACAAAATAAATCCACCAAAGTTATTTATGACTACAAACACAGAATCTACATTCGCGTCCCTCGAGTTTCAGGGGGAAAGCATGATCGCGCAATTGAAGGAGTGCGCGAACCTCAGGCTCGCGAAGAGCCTATCTCAAAGACTGAGACTATCTCACCCACTGTTCCAGCTGGGGTGAGACTTGCTTCCAAAGCTTTCGACGAAAGAGAGACTCCGGTCCCAAGGCTATCTTTCAATGATGATGTTGTTGCCAAGAGTTCCAATGCAAGGGATCTTCGGGAGCTCCTAAATAGAAAGAGGGAAGAATCCCACGCATCTCACTGCCATTGCGAATGGCTGATCAATGCAGTGCTATCACACTGTCATTCTTCAACCCACACTAGGCAGTCGGTGTTCCATCGACTCTCAGCATCATCAACGTCTCCATCACAACTGACTAAAAGGAGACGACGAAACAGGCTCGAATTTTATGAGCCTGAATACCCTGAAGTGTCATCCAATATGATAAGTGTCGAGGAAAGGAAGAAAAAAAAGAATTCAAAGAAGGTCTTCGAGGGAGGCCCTTCCGACTCAGAGCGCTCTTCAGGCCTGAAGAACATGCTCAATGAAGAGCGAGGAGTTTTCCAAAACACTCGACTCAAGAGTGGGATGGCGATCCCGATGAATTATAGACAAATGGCTGGATTCTCCTCCGATGAGGAAGACACGACCAAATATGTTATGGCCGAGTCGCAAACGTCCGATTCGCTCCTGGAAGACTCCCCCTCCGCGTACATGGCCCAGAACAGTACCCCGGAGGAATTCATGAGGAGGATGGACGAACAAGACAAGAGTATCCAACAACAGCAGAACGCTATCAGCAAAATTAAAGACATGCTGCATGTTCTGCTGGAATTGGAAAAGACGAGGTTGAAGAATGCATCCTCGCAGACGCCACCCCATGATCCAAGAACTGACAAGAGAAAGAGGGCTGAAGAAGAAGGTCATACTCTTCACAATAATGAAGAAGAAGAAGAACATTATGAGGATGATGACAATCGTTCCACGTATAAGGAAGGAAACGTGAATGCTGTCTGGATGGAGAGTTTCCAAAATCAACTGAATGCCCTCATGCATAAAAGTGATTTGCAAGAGTTGGGTGTTGTAAGACCATATCCGGTGGAATGGTAAAGCATGCCGTTACCAGAAAGCTACAAGCCATTGAAGTTGAAATCAAAAAGTTGATTGAGTCAGGCTTTATTTGCGAGGAACAATACCCTGATTGGGTCACGAATATAGTTTCTGTAACCAAGAAGAACAGGAAAATTCGGATTTGTATTGATTTTAGGGATTTGAATGAAGCCTGACCTAAGGACGAATTTCTGTTACCCATTACAGATGTTATGATAGATAATAGTTGTGGGTACGAACGTATGACATTCATGGATGGGTTCTCAGGGTATAATCAGATAAAGATGTACTCTGATGATGAGAAGCATACGTCTTTCAGAACACCGCTCGGCGTATACTGTTATACGATCATGCACTTTGGCCTGAAGAATGCAGATGCCACATATCAACGTGCTATGAACATAATATTCCAAGAGCATCTCCGGAAGACAGTGGAATATTACGTAGATGACCTAGCAATTAAAAGCAAGAATAAGGGTGATCACCTGCAAGATTTGAAGACGGTGTTTGACCTCATGAGGAAATATCAGTTCAAGATGAACCCGACTAAATCTTTTCTGGGGGTCTCCAGTGGGAAGTTCCTCGGCTTCGTGGTTACTTCCAAAGGAATTTATCTCAACCCAGACAAAATTAAGGCTATCCAAGACATGCCACCTCCCGGTAACCTCAAAGAATTAAGGGGACTGCAAGGTAGGTTGGCATACATCCGCAGATTCATATCAAATTTGTCCGGTAAATGTCAGCCCTTTACCAGGTTAATGAGAAAAGGAGTGTCATTTGTTTGGGATGATGCATGCCAAAAGGTTTTCGAGGAAGTCAAACAATACCTCATGAAGCTACCAGTGCTCGTAGCCCCAGTCTCGGAAATACCTTTCCTGCTGTATGTGAGAGCTATGGACCACTCCTTGGGAGCCTTGTTAGCGCAGAAGAATGATTCGGGTCACGAACAAGCTATTTATTACCTCAGCAGAATGATGATCGGGGTGGAACACCGATATAACCTAGTAGAGAAGGAATATTTAGTTTTAGTGTTTGCAGTACAGAAAATGCAACACTACTTAGTTGGACAAACCATTTACGTTATATCGAGAGTTAACCCCTTGAGAATACTAATGACTAAACCTGGATCGTTAAGTTCGAGGCTATCCAATTGGGCTATTTTGTTATCACAATATGATATACATTTTGTCCCGCAAAAATCTATTAAGGGACAGGATGTAGCTGATTTCCTAGCCGAGCACCCAATCCCGGCATCCTCGAAGTTATACGAACAAATTCCTAGAGAGTTGGGTGAATGGAGCCCGATTCTAAAAGAAGACAACTCGCAAAAGTCTCCGGAGGCAAATATGGTCACGAAAGGTGTATGGCAACTTTACTTCGACGGCGCCTCCCGAATTGGATCCGAAGGAAAAATGACAGCGGGGTAGGAGTTGTTTTTGTCTCTCCTTACAACCACATCATTCCTTGAGCTTACTCGTTAACAAGCCCGTGCTCCAACTGTTTGCCATGAAAATTGGATCTCTTTACTGACAATCTTTCAATAAAGGATTACAATCTAACGGTTTCCTGTTTACAGAAGATGAGGAAGATGGACTTCCTCTTTGTTTAGGACTGGGTTTCTAGGTAGCTATGGAGGATGATCCTGCTCTCCGTTGACACTCCGTACAACTTCTCTCAATTGGCTAAAGGAAAAGAAAAAAAGGGGCTCTTTACTCTTGATTACAAGGGGGTAATTTTTGGGAGAAGACGTCTCTGTCTCTGTCTCTTTTTTCCGTCTGTCTGTCTCTGTCTGTCCCTCCTGTGTGTCTCTCTTTCGCTCCTCGCCATTTATAGGGGATTTGGAGTAACGTCCCGCCATATTTGCTCGTCCGTTAGCTCCCACTACTCGAGAAGTGCCACCATATTCGTCAGGCAGTTGCTCCCACGACCGAAGTGACGCCGCTACATTCGTTTGGCAGTTAGTCCCATGATCCGAGGTGGCAATTCTTCTGCTCGAGTCGGGTGACTTTGTATTAAACCCCTACCCGAAAGTTATGGGTAGTGTCGCGAATCTCAGCTTTAGATTCGCGAACCTATTCCATCGCCCGGATCGCGGATCTCGTTTTCTTAGACTCGCGGACCTTAGTTTCTTGGGTTCGTGGATCAGATGAGTTGCAGGCTTCTGTCTCTGAATTCATGGATCTGCTTCGCTTTTCCGGAATTTTTAGCCGACAAAACCTCCTCCAAAGTTTCCAAAAACTCTCATGACTCTTAAGGAGTTTTGGAATACTATGGATATAATATTCTGTTTTAGAATTTCCATTGCGTTTGCTTGAAGTCTGTGACTCTGTATTAGGGCCACTACTGCTTCTTGCTTTTGAAAGGGGGGCACGTCTCTGTATTAGGGGCGTGAACCTTCATTTTGGAGTAGAAAACGACTCTGTATTAGGGTCGCGAACTCTTGTTTTGGAAGGAAAACGTCTCTGTATTAGGGGCGCGGACTTCCTGTTCATCTTTTGAGTAGAAAACGACTCTGTATTAGGGTCGCAAATCTTCTTTGGAAGGGGCGCGACTCTGTATTTGGGTCGCAAGCCTTCGCTTTTGAATAGAAAATGACTCTATATTAGAGTCGCAACTTGTCTTCGGAAGGAACACGTCTCTATATTAGGGGCGCGAGCCTTCATTTTTGGAGTAGAAAACGACTCTGTATTAGGGTCGCAACTTGTCTTCGGAAGGAACACGTCTCTGTATTAGGGGCGCGAGCCTTCATTTGAGTAGAAAACGAATCTGTATTAGGGTCGCAACTTGTCTTAGGAAGGAACACGTCTCAGTATTAGGGGCGCGAGCCTTCATTTGAGTAGAAAACGACTCTGTATTAGGGTCGCAACTTGTCTTCGGAAGGAACACGTCTCTGTATTAGGAGCGCGAGCCTTCATTTTTGGAGTAGAAAACGACTCTGTATTAGGGTCGCAACTTGTCTTCGAAAGGAATACGTCTCTGTATTAGGGGCACGAGCCTTCATTTGAGTAGAAAACGACTCTGTATTAGGGTCGCAACTTGTCTTCGGAAGGAACACGTCTTTGTATTAGGGGCGCGAGCCTTCATTTGAGTAGAAAACGACTCTGTATTAGGGTCGCAACTTGTCTTCGGAAGGAACACGTCTCTGTATTAGGGGTGCGAGCCTTCATTTTTGGAGTAGAAAACGACTTTGTATTAGGGTCGCAACTTGTCTTCGGAAGGAACACGTCTCTGTATTAGGGGCGCAAGCCTTCATTTGAGTAGATAACAACTCTGTATTAGGGTCGCAACTTGTCTTCGGAAGGAACACGACTCTGTATTAGGGGCGCGAACCTTCATTTGAGTAGAAAACGACTCTGTATTAGGGTAGCAAACACTTGCTTTTTAAGAAGAAAGCGGCTCTGTATTAGGGTCGTTAACTTTTGAAGGGACACGTCTCTGTATTAGGGGCGCGACTCTTCATCTTTATCTTTTTGAGAAGAAAGCGGCTCTGTATTAGGGTCGCGAACTTCACTTTTTGAGGAGAAACCGACTCTATATTAGGGTTGCGAGCTTTTTACGGGAAGGCTGGCAGGCGGTTGCTTTCCTACGGTGTCAGAATTGAGACGTTTCTCTGAGCTGCATTAAATGAAAAGGTATCCACGCGATTCGAGCCGGATATCACGTCTGTTCAGAGATCCAGGCCGTCAAATCATCGGCTATATAACCTCTACTTTACGAGAGAGGTTGCCCTTATCTCAAGAAATTTAAAATATGAGTTCTTCATATGGACTTCTCAGACTTCTCGTCTTCAAGCTCCAGTAGTTTCTGATTCTCTGTGCGAAGGATTTTCTCCTTCTATAAAAGATGCCGAAGAAAGCTTCTTCCTCTGATGCTACCACCAGTGGTCGTCAAGATCCTCGAGCAACCTCTAGTTCGATAGTGGTTCGGCAGGAACCCTTGATCAGGGGTAAGTAAAAAAATTCGGAAGGTAGTCCCTTTTCTTTTTTTTTTCTTCCTTATCTCTGAATCTGCATGTCTTTGGCAGTTGATTACACCCTGAATCCTTGGCTAAAGGATCATTACTTTGGATATTCTGAAGGCTATGACGGGAAGAAGGAGTTCAGATTTGACTATGTCTTTCCCCATTGTACATCTTCGGATAACCAGGAGAGAGCAGACAAGATTCTCCACCCTTCGCGCTCAACATCGCGAGAGTTGATGACCAATGCATCTTTTGAAGGAGAAAATCAGTCTCCGTTGCTCAAACCTGTCTTCTTGTTTGGGGACCATATTTCAATGCCCGACAGTGGTTTGGAAGATGGCGATTACAAGTGGCTTCGCCAAATTGAAGGTCGCCATTTGTTTCTCCCCAATATGGAGAGATCTTATCCATTCTTATTCTTTCAGTCCCTTTCTATGCCTAGGCGGATGGATTGGCATATAAATAGGCCACAAGACGGTGTCTTGTTGGGGGGCTTCAATGCTCAAGGCACTTTTCCTCGTGGTAGTGGAAAATATTTTTGTGGATTGCTTCCGGGACTGCTTAAACATGACTTCCCTAGAGGCGAGGTTCCCATAATTGCGCAGACTTTCCTGCACAGATTTACCAATGCGCAAAGAGAGTTTCCTGTTCAGAATTTTCGTCCCCCTGGATGGGTTCATTGCTCTTCAAAAGGAGAGTGGGCAGTTTTGACTGACTTCTTCTTGAAAACCTTCGGGGATCAGCTTCATTATGCAGGGCTTTATCGTGCTATCAGGGCTATTCAGCACGGTATTCCCGCTAGTAGATTCCATTTTTTTGCTTTACTGGAATTGTACAATCCTGATACTTGTACAGTTTTTAGCCCTCGTGGCGAGTTGGGTTTTGCCCTTCATGAAATGTATGAAATTTTGGGCTTACCCATGGGCAACATCCCGTACGAAGAGTATGTCCCAACCGGGGAAGAACTCTATCTGTTGAAGACCCGGGACCCTTTGATTTATAATACTTATTGGGAATTGCTTTGTCATTACCATATTTGCACTCACACCTCTGGCACTCGTACTTGAAGCCAAAGAAGTGGCTGCAGTATCTTCTGCCCAATTTTTCTAAGGGTAATCTTAACTTTACTCGCCTTCCTCCGGTCTCCGAAAAGGAAGTTGAGTGAAAAATCGTCAGTTTCGGGACAGATGCTTACATCGCTGAATCTGACGATGACGTCTTTAAGGCTGGAACGTCCTTTGAAAGTTTTCATTATCAGGCTCTCCAGCCTTTGTCTGATCCTGCCTTCTTGGCGGGCCTTTTGATGGTATGGCTGAAGAAGTGTGTTGTTCCTTTGCAGGAGAACATACCCATTAGAGCCGTATATCCAGCCATCCTACTAGCATTTGGTAAGCGGCTCGGTTTGCTGCCTGCGATGGTTTGTAACATCCAGAGTGGACTGAGAAGATTATCTGACAAATTCTGTCAGGTGAAGGAGCAAAGGAAGAAAGGAGATCTGGTCATTAAGACTCCCAATCCGCGTGTAGAACTTCCCTACACTTATTTGATGGCTTGGCTGGTTCTACACTGCTCTTGTTTGATGAGTCCTGCAGACTCGCAGATTGATTTAAGTGCTCCCAAAGTGCAGCACTATGAGAGGTCGGAGTGGAAGGGAGGCTACATGGCCGCAATCTACAAAACCCTTCGTCATTTCTCAACTTTCGAGTTGTTCAAATGTTTCTCATACTTCCCGAATGCTGGATACGGAGAAGAATTCGTGGACACTGCTGGCGCTGATAAATTTACCACCCTATCCTCGGGATGTTTCTGGTGGTTGATAAATATCCGCCCAGGACATTTGGTCTTCCGTTTGGGAAATCTTTGCTATATAGAACCTTATTACCCAAGTCGCTTTGCCCGACAGTTTGGGTATGATCAGCTTTACGTTGGCAATCCCAATAGAGAATTAAGCTTTGTTGGGAATGTTCTTGAGGGGGCTCGAACTTGGTTTCACTTCGTCGCAGGTGGAACTCTTGCCAAATTTGATCTTCCGCTTAAGACCCCGAACTCAAGTGTGAGATTTGGCTTCTGTAAATGGTTTGCGGATGCTAACTCTGCTCCTCAGAATTTCAATGTTCACCATAACAGTCAGGAGATAAAGATGAATGGGGCGACGATGATGACGCCAGTAGTGACAGTTTCCGTTCTTCTACTCCTCTTTTGGATCATGGTAAATATGTTTTTTTGAGCGAGGAGGTTCGAGCCGAAGTATATGGGCCCGCAGTATTTGGTCCTGAAGTGTATGTACTTGGAGAATCCAGCATCCAACCTTCAGGTCTTCATCTTCTTTCTTCAGCAATTATGTTATCTTATCAAATGATGCTGTAATACTTAACTGTCAATTTTTTCTTCTTCTCTTTTTTTTTTGCTAGCTCCAGTTTTGACTCCGGACTTGGAGGGCACGAAGGTGGCTTCACCAGACAGTACCATCGCGGGAGCTGACACTGGTGGAGCGACTGAAGTTACTACTGCCACGGTTGACCCTTCAGAAGCAGTGATTCCCTCGGCTGTCATGTCTACGATTTCGGCTACAACTGCTCCAACTGAGGCCGTAGTTCTAGAGACTGTGATTGGTAGTTCCATGGAAATCTTCAGGGGTGTCATTCTTCCTGTTGTGGATCAACCCGCGTCTGCCTCATCCAGTATTACTCCTTCTCATGCGGAGGTTGATATGCTTGAGAGTGATTTGCTGAAGGACACGGTGGAGACTTTTCTTCAGTTTCTGGATCGCTGTATCGATAAAGTGCTAAAGGGGGTTCCTTTTGCTTCGATCACCAACATTCTCAACATTTATCTAACTGGTATTGTTAGCATTGGTGGAGAGGATAGAGCTGCTCCTTTTAAGCTTATGATAACTCAGCTTCAAAGGCACACTGAATCTCTGTCGAAAGCCAGAAGTGCTGATAAGTCTGAGACAGTGGAAATCATCTTCCAGAAGCTGAGAGAGAACAACTTAAGTTTCAGAAGGAGACTCGAGAGAGGGTAGATGTTTGCAAGGCTTCTTTAGAAAATGGTCAATCAGACCGCGAGTCTCTGGTTCTTCAAGTGGAAGCCGCTGCTTCAATTGTCAAGGGCCATGATCAAGCTATTACTAGGACTCAAAAGACCATTGCCAAAGCCCAAGCTTTCCTAGCGAAGATCACCAAGGAGCGTGATGAGTCAATGAAGAATCTGGCCGATTTGTCGCGTCGGAGGGACAACATATCCAGGGTCTCCAAGCGATGCAAGCTGAATTGGATTCGCTGGAGGTTGCTGTGGTGCAGAATGTTATTGCTAGTGACGAAGAACTGCGTCGCCAAGCTACTGTTCAAGCTTATGAGATCCTTCAGCAAGACATGGATGACGCAGAGGAGAAAATAAAAGTTCTCTTGAACCATTGAGTTGTAGAATTCTTGTGTACACTGCTTTAGGCTCCTCTTTCTTTTCTTTTTTTGTAATAGTCCCTTTGTCGTTTATGGAGAACTTCATTTTGACCTTCCGGGGCGTGATTTTGCAATTTATCCTTCAAAGATTTGTAACGAACTTGCCATTTTTGACTGAAGTTTGCGAACCATCGTAAAACTCTGGTGTCTGTATATCTGCTACGTGACTTCCTTAAGTCATGTGAATTTTAGGAGTTCGCGGATTTGCACTTATCCATATCCGACCTGCGACCCGGGTTCCGGAACTCTGGTCCGCGATGCTTCGTCTGGAAGTTCGGGAAATAGACCGTAAATTTTTCAGAATTTGTAGAGACTTCTGCGAGTCGTGGGATGCAGTCGTTTGGTCGTGGAATTCCAAGCATTGCATGCCTCTATTAATGACGAGATCTCCGGGTTGCGATATCTAAGCGTCCCATGTAACAGCAATAAATTCTGTTGAGATTTGAACTGAAGATCTTGACCGAAGATCTCGGTCTTATCTCTTCTAAACTGAAGATCACAGTTAGCAGCTTGCCTATATAAGGCATATGCTTTCTTCGATGCAAGATTATTCAGTCGTGAGAAAATTTCTTCTTGACTCTTCTCTTTCTCTCTTTTGTAGTTGATCCACCGGCGCAACTATGTCTCCTTCTTCTTCAACCGAAGTGATGGATAAGAGTTGGCATGTCACAAGGCCTCCAGACTGCATCGATCCAGCGGGGTGTCTCACCGACAAGGTCCTTCTGACCGTAGTCATTTTCCTTAATTAAGGTATGCCTCTTCTTCTAATTTATACCTTCCTCTTCCTTCTTTTTCTTCCCTTTTAACAGGAATTTGTTTTGGCAGGAGATAACCGTAGTCATTCTCCTTAACAATGGCCCAGACCCGATGGGCTCGTAATTGCTTCCAATGCCTCAAGGGGCTTGGAAGGTCTCATGTATCTTACATGAGAGAAAAGATTTCGGGTCTGGGGCCTTGTTGTTCTTCTTTCTTAGTATCCCACGAGGTTGGGGTACTAATGACCAGGACCTTGAATTTGCCCAACCCGTCAGCTACATAGCTGGGGTTTGCATTCGGTATGCCCAGTTTTGAACTAATCAATTCACTGGCATCATCCCTGGGAGAGCCAACGAGGAGGTCCCTGACTGTGGTCGGAAAGAAGTAACAAGATTATGCTTTTTAAGCCATCCTAAAAAAAAAGAGGCTACAAGAGCAAATTGGAAGTGGAGGCCAGGGAGCAAACTTTTTTATCTGAGCCATGCCGAAAGAGGCGATTAGAAGCAAGTCTATCATTCCCGAAGAAGGGCCTGCAGGAGCAAACTTTTCTGGATCTGAACCATGCCGAAAGAGACGGTTACAGAAGCACGTTTCCCCCCTTTTTTTGTATTTACTCTTATTGGCTGTATAGCACTTAGAGAATTCTCTGTAATCTTGTTCTGAAGATGAATAAAGAAGTTCTTTTCTTTCTACGTAACTGAAAGTATCTGAAAGATAATTCTGATGTTGATTACCAGAGGTAACTGTTAATTTGATAATTTTGAAATGGATCAGAATTTCCTAAGTACTCAAAACTAGTATGAATGAATGAACTTCTTTGTTAATTCGCCAGATGTGTTATTGTCTTGGCAAATTTGATAGACAGGATAATCTAGTTCGCCAGAGGTAATTTTTAACTTGGAAAATTTTGGTAGAAAGAAAATTCGGTTCGCCAGAGGTAATTTTTTAACTTGGCAAATTTGGATAGAAAGAAAATCTGATTCGCCAGAGGTAATTTTTAACTTAGAGAATTTGGATAGAAAGAAAATTAGGTTCGCTAGAGGTAATTTTTAACTTGGCGAATTTGGATAGAAAGAAAATCTGGTTCGCCAGAGGTAATTTTTAACTTGGCGAATTTGGATAGAAAGAAAATCTGGTTCGCCAGAGGTAATTTTTTAACTTGGCGAATTTGGATAGAAAGAAAATCAGGTTCGCCAGAATTAATTTTTAACTTGGCGAATTTGGATAGAAAGAAAATCTGGTTCGCCAGAAGTAATTTTTAACTTGGCGAATTTAGATAGAAAGAAAATCCGGTTCGCGAACTAAAGGCTTTTTTAGTCCGGATCTAGGAACTTTCATTGACGAAGTTCTGATTACAGAGAAACTTTTTGCTCATGGCTAGCATAGAACTGCCCAGGTAGTATTATAGCTGGTGTTCTGCAATTTTTCTAAGGATAATATTTCTTCAAGAATTTGCCGTTGATTGGCATTAGAACCTTGTCACCATTAGGCTTCGTCAACCGATACGCCCCGTTGGAGTAGACCGTATCAATGACGAAGGGTCCCTCCCACTTTGGCTGGAACTTTCCCCTAGGCTTCTGGCTTGTTATGATTGGTCTTCTAACTGACAGGACCAGATCACCCTTCTTGAAAGTTTTTCGCTTAGCTTTTTTGTTAAAGGTTCTGGAGATCCGCGCTTAATATAGCTCGATACTCTGTTGAGCCTCTAAGCGTTTATCATCCAAGGCTTCTAACTCCTGGAGCCTTTGCTGATGCTTTTCTTCTCCTGTCATCCTTGTTGTTAACGCGACTCGTAACGAAGGGATTTGAATCTCCAAAGGCAAGACCGCTTCTGACCCATATACCAAGGAGAACGGAGTGGCATTGGTGGGAGTTCGGACTGTGGTTCGGTATGCCCACAGTCACTCTCTGAGCTTTTCATCCCAATCCCGTTGATTGGATGACACAAACTTCTTAAGAAGTTTTATAATGGTCTTATTAAAGGCTTCCGTTAGACCATTGGCTGCAGGGTAGTATGGCGATGAAGTCACATCTTTGATCCTATACTTGTTGCAGAATCTAGAGTACACTTGGCTCACGAACTGAGGTCCGTTGTCGTGAATTATTCTTCTAGGTACCCCCGAAGTGATAAAGCACATGGTGCTTGATGAACTTGATAACATCTGACGATTTTACTTCGGTCAGGGTGATGGCCTCAGTCCATTTTGAAAAGTAATCAGTTATGGCCAAAATGAACCGATGCTTCTTGTTGATGGCGGAGCAATTGGCCCTATGATATCCATGCCCCATTGCTCAAACGGCCATGACGTAGCCGTCAGGTGGAGGTATTCTGGAGCTTGATGTATAAAGTCTGCATGTATTTGGCAGGCCCTACACTTCTTAGCGTAGTTGACTGCTTCAATCATCATCTTAGGCCAAAAATAACCCATTCTTCGGATTCTATTCCAGAGTTTTGGTCCTGGATGATGTGCTCCGTAGATGCCAGCGTGAGCCTCTTCGAGTACCTTTTGAGCTTCGCGGTTGGAAAGACAGCGAAGTAAAACTCCGTCGTAGGATTTTCTGTACAACGTCTGGAGTTCCGCGTTGTAGTAAAATCGGATGGCCCTTCTCTGAATGGCTTTGGCTTCTTTTGAATTTTCGGGTAATATCCCGTAAAGGACATAGTCTATATAAGGAAAATTCCAATCTCTTGGCTCTAGGCTAGATGCACAGGCGTCAGCTTCGTTTTCTTGTGGCTTCTTCGCTTCCTCTTTGAACTCGCCCTTTAAACAGAATAACTCTTTGCTGCTTACCATAATTTGCCTTTTAGCATGCTTGGGCAAGGCCAATGTGGCGGCCAAGGAAGCTAGCGAATCCACGTAACTATTGAGGTGGCGCTTTATGTGGCTGATATAGAAGCCAGTGAAACCGTTAGCGACCTTGATCACCTCATGATAATACGGTAGGAGGTCTTCATTTTTGACTTCGTACTCCCCTTTTATTTGGTTTACAACGAGTTGAGAGTCCCCATACGCCTCCAAATATTCGACCCCCAGTTCTTTGGCTATTCTTAAGCCTATTAGGAGGGCGTTGTATTCCGCGACGTTGTTGGAGCATGAGCTTGTCAATGAAAAAGCTTGAGGAATGATGTGGTTGCGAGGAGAGACGAGAACAACTTCCACCCCCGCTGTCGTCTTTCCTTCGGATCCCATTCGGGAGGCACCATCAAAGAAAAGTTGCCATACACCTTCCGAAACTGTATTCGATTCAGAAGACCTTCTCGAACCATCCTTTTCTGGAATTAAATCTCGTTCCTCCAACTCTCCTGGGATTTGCTCATATAACCTTGAGGATGTCGGGACTGGATGTTCGGCCAAGAAGTCAGCCACGGCCTGTCCTTTGATAGCTTTATGTGGGACAAAGTGCATATCATATTGTGATAGCAAAATAGCCCAATTGGACAGTCTTGAGTTTAATGACCTAGGTTTAGTCATTAATATTCTTAGAGGGTTAACTCTTGATACAACGTGGATAGTTTGTCCAACTAAGTAGTGTCGCATTTTCTATATTGCAAACACCAATACTAGACATTCTTTTTCCACGGGATTATACCGGTGTTCCGCCCCAATCATCATTCTGCTGAGGTAGTAGATGGCTTGCTCGTCGCCTGACTCATTCTTCTGCGCTAACAAAGTGCCCAGTGAATGGTCCATAGCCCTTACATATAACTAGAAGGGTCTTCCCGAGATTGGGGACACGAGCACTGGTGGTTTCGTGAGATATCGTTTGATCTCTTCAAAAGCCTTCTGGCATGCGTCATCCCAGATGAACGACACTCCTTTCTTCATCAGTATGGTGAAAGGTTGACATTTACCAGATAGATTTGATATAAATCTGCGAATGTACGCCAGCCTACCTTATAACCCTCTTAATTTTTTGAGGTTATGGGGAGGTGGCATGTCTTGGATAGCTTTGACTTTGTCTGGATCAAGATATATTCCTTTCGAAGTTACGATAAAACCGAGGAATCTACCACTAGAGACCCCCAGAAAAGACTTAGCTGGATTCATCTTGAGCTGGTGCTTCCTCATGAGGTCGAACACCGTCTTCTAATCTTTCAAGTAATCTTCTTTGTTTCTGCTTTTGATTGCTAGGTCATCTACGTAGCACTCCACTGTTTTCCAGAGATGCTCGTAGAAGATTGCATGCATGGCGCGTTGATACGTAGCGCCTGCGTTCTTTGGGCCAAAGGGCATGACGGCATAGCAGTATACTCCGAGTGGTGTCCTGAAGGACGTATGCTTCTCATCATCGGGGTACATCTTTATTTGATTATATCCCGAGAATCCATCCATGAACGTCATGCGCTCATACCCGCAAGTATTATCTATCATAATATCAGTGATTGGTAATGGGAATTCGTCTTTGGGGCAAGCCTCATTCAGATCCCTAAAGTCTATACAGACTCGGATTTTTCTATTTTTCTTAGTCACGGGAACTATATTTGCGACCCAATCAGAGTGTTGTTCCTCGCGAATAAAGCCTGATGCGATCAACTTTTTGATTTCAGCTTCTATAGCTTCCATGATCTCTGGGCAGAATCTTCGTTGTTGCTGCTTTATTGGCTTAGCTCCTGGTCGGATCTTCAATTTGTGAACCGCTACACTTGGGTCCAACCCTGGCATTTCCTCATAACCCCAGGCGAAAATATCGATGTATTCGCGGACGAGGGATATCAATTCCTTCCTTTCTTCCGAGGATAGGTTCTCACTTATAAATATGAGTTTATGATTCTTTTCATCTCCCATATTGATTTGGATCACTTTATCTTCAGTTGGGAGCTCCCGTTGTTCAAACTGAATCTCCCACTCCCTATTAAGATGCTTGTTCCAAGGGTCATCTTTTGATGGTGAGGTTTCTTCCAAATCTTCGTCTTCTTAGGTCGCAGAAGCCATGTTCGCGGAGACCTCGTGGAAAATCACACCTGTGCTGACATCTGAATCCCAGCATGATGATTCTGACGAATGATCGTTGTGTCTTTCCTCCGCCTTGTCGCTTGAGGAGGCCTGGTGACACATCCCAACCCCTGCCGGTTTTCTGGTAATAGTCTAGCGTCTTTCCTTTGGAGACAAAAGGCTGAAGGATTGTCCTCCTTCCTTTTCCGAAATTCAAATCCCTGCCTTCGGCCAGATTGTATCCCATTTTCTTCATTATTTCACGGGAATTTTCATCGTAATGGAAGAACTCGGGTTTTCCCTGTTCTTCCTCAGAATCTGAACATTTCTCTTTGTTCCTCTGACTTGCTCTTCCAAACACTATGGCTTTTTGGGTTTCACTTTTGGGAGGGACCTCAAAAATAGTCTGGTCAGCCCTTTCGACGTCATCACTTAATTCACATAAGGATGATCGGATAGGTGCTTGGAAGGCAGCCAGGGAATATATCTTATTTACACAGTCGCTAAATGCATCTGTGCTAGTGCTTGAGGGCTCAGAATCAATACCAGAGGAATTAGCAAATTCTAGATTTTTATTTATCACTCATTCACCATCAGAGTGAACGTCGTAATTTACATCAAGGCCTTCGAGGCTTATCACAATGGGCTCAGCATCCCAAATTACATCCTCGGATTCCGAGTCTTCGGATCCTGATTCTGTATCAGCCTCTTCGCCACTATCAGAGTTATCTTGAACGGGCCGATCTGTGACGCCAAACGCATCTTGATACAGCAACACATCAGTAAAATAGTTTTCAACTCCTTTGAAGGGTTGTTTATCCGCAATGAGTGTCTTCACGTTCGCGTCTTCGTCGACATACTTCATGCATTGGTGTAACGTGGAGGGCACGATTAGATTTCCATGGATCCAGGGTCTCCCCAACAGCAGATTGTATGACGTGTCTGCATCTATCACGTAACACGTGACTTCCGTTTTCAGGTCGCCGATTTGACACTTGAGTTTTATTTTACCCAGGGGTCTACTACCGTTAGCATTGAACCCGAAGATGGTAGTATTGGTTGCGGCCAATCTGTTCATTGGCACTCCGAGATATCGTAGCATCCTTGGCGGCATGATGCTCAAAGCCGAGCCTGGATCAACTTGAATACGATCAACCTCCGTAGATCCTATGTATCTTTTGTAATACAAAGGGCGATGATGCTTATTACTTCTCACTTGCATATCTTCTGGAGAGGAGGTGATGCAGGGGATGTTTTTACCAGAGATATGGTGACATGTCGCGCAAAGTGACTCTCCTTCTTTGATCGTCTCTGGTATTTGCGCCAAGAATACTTCTGGATCTTGTAGAGCCTCTCTTAAAGCTTCCCTAGTAGATTTGGAGAGTTTCAGGAGCTCGTACAAGGTTATCCTCGCAGGGACATTGGCTAACTGTGTTAGGATGTCGAACTGGAATGACTTTTGCGAGTCTTCCACAAGTTCTTTTCCCTTTCTCCTTAGAGCTCTGTCAAACTTCAGCTCCTTTTGCTTGACTTTCTCTGGAGATGGTTGAGCATTTGTTGCCTGGCCGTAATTCTTTAAGTAGTTTTTTCCCGAACGGGTCCCCTTGGAGGGAGGGTCTGCATCGGCGACCAAGGAATTTCCGATTTCTTTTTCCGAATCGGTCAGAGCAGGAACAATCTCATCGTCTTCGGGAATTACGGAAACGACGTTGGAGGTGAAGACCCTCTCTCTTTGCTTCTTCCCAGATGAACTAGGACTCCATTGTTCATCATTTATGAGATCAGGATGTACCCATAGTATCTCTCCCCTATCAGTTTCAAAGGGGAATAGTCTTTTCTTCTGCTGTTGGTGTGGGTCAGGATGTACCCATAGTATCTCTCCCCTATCAGTTTCAAAGGGGAATAGTCTTTTCTTCTGCTGTTGGTGTGGGTCAAAATTTATGACTTGCATCGTGCCTTTATGGATGGGCTGCACTCCATTTTGAACTGTTGACTCTATCCAGTGGGGCGCTTTACCGAACTTGCCGGTCACCATGTTCGCAGTCACCTTCTTCTAGTTCTCTTGAAGCTTGATGACATTGGCGTCCACTAAGGCTTGAATTTTGTCTTTAAGGATGTAGCAATTTTGGGTGGGGTGGTTAATGATCTTATGGTAGACACAGTAGTTAGGATCATTAACTTTCCCAGCTTCCTCTGGATGTTTCGACTCTGGCAACTTCAGCATCTTCTTACTCATGAGGAGATTGAATATAGTCTTCGTGTGCTCATCCTTAAAGGAGTATTGCTTTTGCAGCACTCGCGCCTGAGGATGAAGTTTCGAGGGAGTCTTCGTGGGCTGTGGCGCATCAATGACCATTGTTTCTTTTCCCTTATACCCTCGGGGTCGGGACTTATAACTGTTGTCACCACCTCACTTCAGTTTCTCATCGCCTCCTTCTTCTTCAAGCCTTTGTGCGATTTCTTCAGCTTCTTTAGCTTGTAGGGCGAGATCCTTCCAAGTTGAGGACTACACTACTCCCATTCTGGCTAGAACCTTGGTCGATAAATTATGTCGACAGGTTTCTACTAGAGTCTTTTCTGGCATCCCATGAGGACTTCTGAGAGAACCATTCCGGAATCTTTTGATGAAGTCCCGGGCTGACTCTCCTTTCTTTTGTTTAGCGGCTAGGAGCGCTAGCATTGATACCTCCATATCGTCTTCATAGAATCGAGTGAGAAAGGCTTTCTCCATGCTGCTCCAGGAATTGATGGTTCCCGGTTCTAATCTCCGGAACCATTCAAAAGCTAGCCCGGTTAAGGTACTAACGAATACTCTTGTAATAATAGGGTCGTTTCCGGATAAATGCCCTATCTGCGACTTAAAATAGTAGAGGTGTTGGTTTGGCGATCCTCTACCATCGAAAGATTTGAGTTTCAATTGTTTGTAGCTTTCTGGGAACGGCACCGTTTCCCACTCCATGGGATACGACCTTACCACCCCCAGTTCTTGTAGGTCGCCCTTATGCATGAGGGCGTTCAGTTGATTCTGGAAGCTTTCCATCCAGACATCATTTGCGTTTGCCTCCTGATGCATGGAGCGGTTGTCATCATCTTTATGATGTTCTTCCTCTTCTCGGTTGTTATGAGGACCATGACCCTCTTCTTCGGTCTTCTTCAGTTTAGCTCTTTCCAACTCCATCAGGACGTGTAGTATATCTTTAAGCTCGCTGATGGCGTTCTGCTGTTGCTGGATATGCCTATCTTGCTCCTCCATTCTCCGCATGAACTCTTCTGGGACATTGTTCTGCGTCATATATGCAGAGGCGGAGTCTTCTAAGAATGAATCAGACGTCTGTGATTCAGTCATAACATACTTGGCTACATCTTCTTCATCAGATGAGACCCCTGCCATCTGTCTATAATTCATAGGGATCGTCACCCCACTTTTGAGTCGAGTGTGCCGAAAAACTCCTCGCTCTTCGTTGGATGGATCTTTCGAACTCGAAGAGAGCTCTGGGTCAGAGGCTTCTTCTTCGGAGATTTTCTTCGCCTTCTTTTTCTTCTTCTTTTCTCCAACGCTTATCATGTTAAGGTCATCGCGGGATATTCCGGCTCAGGAAACTCGAGTCCGCGTCACCTCCTTTTTGGTGATGTTGACAGAGGTGACAAACAACAGAACACCGACAATCGGGCATGATCTGAACAATGGCAGTGAGACAGTACTGTATTGATCAGTCGTTCATAGTGGCATTGAGATACATGGGATTCTTCTTTTTTTCTGTTCAGAAGTTCCCTAAGATCTCTTTCACTGGAGTCCCTTGTGATGGGCTCATTTGTGAGAGATGACTTTGGGGACGACGGAGTTTTAGCTTCGCGGGTAGGCACACGCCTCTTGTGAATTTGAGGTTCACGATCTTCTTCCAATTTTCCCCTTGGGATGCGAATGTATGCTCCGCGTCGATCACAGACCTCTTTGATGGGTTCACTCCGCTTCCTGTGGGAAACATGAATGAATCTTTCTGCATCTTGATCAACCTCGCCCTTAGGCTTCCATATTCGGATTGTAGGTTTCTGCCGAGACGAGTTGGCAGTTTCTTTTTGTTGTGCGTTCCCGTGAAGGGTACGAGTTTTGCTTCTCCTCAGGTTTCTCCTCATTGTGCGAGTGAGAGGCACCTCTTTCTCCGCATGACAGATTTCCGGAACGGATGGAGGTCGCTTCCCCTTGTTGAAGCGGGGACTTTGGCCCTCTTTGCTGGAGAGATCAAGAGTCTTTGACGGGACTGGCAGGGAGGCCTTTGTTAGGGAAGGGGATTTCGGACTATCTTGGTCCATTGATTCCCTCCACTGGGCTATTGCCTTTCCTTGGGAATTGATCCCTTGGAGATTTTATGGTATCCCCTTAGGGAAGTAGGGCTCCTGGAGCCTGAAGAAAGAAATTCTTCATACCTTTGCTGGTCGACGGAAATGGTGAGCAAGTCGACCATACTGCCAACTGGAATGTTGTCGGATTGAGCCACCACCAAGTCACCGGAGGTGAAGGTGGTCCCCAGTGGAGTCGCCAATCTTCTGTTCGCCATGAAAATTGGATTTCTCTTTACTAACAATCTTTCAATAAAGGATTACAATCTAACGGTTTCCCGTTTACAGAAGATGAGGAAGATGGACTTCCTCTTTGTTTAGGGCTGGGTTTCTAAGTAGTTATGGAGGACGATCATGCTCTCTGTTGACACTCCGTACAACTTCTCTCAGTTGGCTAAAGGAAAAGAAAAAAAGGGGCTCTTTACTCTTGATTACAAGGGGGTAATTTCTGGGAGAAGACGTCTCTGTCTCTGTCTCTTTTCCCGTCTGTCTTTCTCTGTCTGTCCCTCCTGTGTGTCTCTCTTTCGCTCCCAACCATTTATAGGGGATTTGGAGTAACGTCCCGCCATATTTGCTCGTCCGTTAGCTCCCACTACTCGAGAAGTACCGCCATATTCGTCAGGCAGTTGCTCCCACGACCGAAGTAACGCCACTGCATTCGTTTGGCAGTTAGTCCCACGATCCGAGGTGACAATTCTTCTGTTTGGGTCGGGTGACTTTATATTAAACCCCTACCCGAAAGTTATGGCTAGTGTCGCGAATCTCAGCTTTAGATTCGCGAACCTATTCCATCGCCCGGATCGCGGACCTCATTTTCTTAGATTCACGGACCTCAGTTTCTTGGGTTCGCGGATCAGATGAGTTGCAGGCTTTTGTCTCTGAATTCGTGGATCTGCTTTGCTTTTCCGGAATTTTTCGCCGTCACCAACAATGTTGCGGAGTATAATGCCCTCCTAATCAGTTTAAAGATAACTAAACAATTGGGGGTCAAATACTTGGAAGCATATGGAGATTCTCAACTTGTCGTAAACCAAGTTAAAGGAGAATATGAGGTCAAACATGAAGACCTTTTGCCGTATTATCGTGCAGTAATTAAGATAGCCGATGGTTTCGATGGTTTCTATGTCAGCCATGTAAAGCGCCATCGGAATAGCTATGAAGATTCACTGGCTTCCTTAGCTGCTACATTGGCCTTGCCCAAACATGCTAAAAGCAAATAACGGTAAGCAAATTACGGTAGGGAGTAGAGAATTATTCTGTCCAAAGGACGAACTCAAAGAGGAATTGAGAGAGCAACAGGAAGACGAGACTGGTGTTTTCAAGTCAAGTTTAGAACCAAGGGATTAGCGATTCTCTTATATAGATTATGACCTTTACGGTATATTACCCGAAGATCCAAAAGTAGCCAGGGCAATCCAAAGTAGGGCTATCTGGTTCTACTATAATGCGGAGCTCAAGATATTGTACAGGAAATCTTATGACGGAATCTTACTTCGCTGTCTCTCTAACCGAGAAGCTCGGAAAGTACTTGAAGAAGCTCATGTTGGCATTTGAGGAGCACACCAGCCAGGGCTAAAACTATGAGATAGAATCCGAAGAATGGGTTATTACTGGCCTAAGATGATGACATAAGCGGTTAATTATGCCAAGAAGTGTAAAGCCTGCCAGATACACGCAGATTTTATACATCAAGCTCCAGAATATCTCCACCCAACGGCTACATCATGGCCGTTTGAGCAATGGGGAATGGACATTGTCGGGCCGATTTCTCCGCCATCAACGAGAGGCCACCGGTTCATTTTAGCTATAACGGATTACTTTTCGAAATGGACTGAAGCTATTTCCCTAACTGAGGTAAAGTCATTGGATGTGATCAAGTTCATTAAGCACCATGTGCTTTATCGCTTCGGAGTGCCCAAGAGAATTGTTCACGACAACGGTCCTCAGTTCGTGAGCCAAGTATTTTTCAGATTCTGCAACAAATACAGGATCGAAGATGTAGCTTCCTCGCCATATTATCTTGCAGCCAATGGCCTAGCGGAAGCTTTCAACAAGACTATTGTAAAACTCCTCAAAAAGTTTGTGTCATCCAATCAAAAGGACTGGGATGAGAAGCTCGAAGAATGTTTGTGGACGTATCGCACCACAGTCCGAACCCCCACCAACGCCATGCCCTTTTCTTTGGTGTACGGGTCAGAAGCAGTCTTACCTTTGGAAATTCAGATTCCATCGTTGCGAGTCGCACTAACGATTAGCATGACGCAAGAAGAACGGCATCAACAAAGGCTCCAGGAATTAGAAGCCTTGGATGATAAGCTGTTGGAAGCTCAACAGAGTATTGAACTATACCAGGCACGAATATCTAGGACTTTTAACAAAAAGGCCAAACGAAAAACTTTCAAAAAGGGCGATCTAATCCTTTTTGTAAGAAGACCGATCATAACTAGCCAAAAGTTTAAAGGAAAGTTCTAGCCAAAGTGGGAGGGGCTTTTTGTTATTGATACAGTTTACTCTAATGGCGCATATCGGTTGGCAAAACTGAATGATGATAAGATCATGATGCCAATTAACGGCAAATTTTTGAAGAAATATTATTCTTAGTAAGACTGCGGAATACCAGTTGTAATATAATCTGGGTAGTTCAATGCAAATAACGAATAAAAGTCTATCTGTAATTAGGGATTCATTAACAAATATTCGCAGTTCCAGACTAAAGATTTTTTAATCACGAATCAAAATTTCTCTCTTTCAAACTGCCAAGTTAAAGAATACCTCTGGCGAATCAAAATTTCTCTTTTCCAAACTTGCCAAGTTAAAGAATACCTCTGGCGAATCAAAATTTCTCTCTTCCAAACTTGCCAAGTTAAACAATACCTCTGGCGAATCAAACTTTCTCTCTTCCAAACTTACCAAGTTAAAAAAAAATACATATACCTCTCGTGAATCAGAAGTCATGGTGCTGGAAATCACTATACGGTGCGAACTTCAACCTGATCAGCGAAGTTAACAAGAAGTACTCTCATTCACAGCAACTTTGAGTGGTTGGAAGATTTTGGGTGATTCAAAGATTGTCAAGTTAACAGTTATCTCTGATAATCAATATCAAAATTGTTCATCAATCACTTTTGGTTATGCAAAAAGAAAAAGAGCATCTTTATTCATTATTAGATCAAAATTACAGAGAGTTCTCTAGCACTATACAATCAACAAGAATGAATATAAATCACTGGTATGAGAAAAAGTAAAAGTTTGCTTCTGTAACCTCCTCTTCCAAGGATGACTTAAAGGCAATAATCTGCTCCTGCAGACTCTTCTTCTAGGATAGCGAACTTGCTTCTGTAGCCTCCTCTTTCAGCGTGGTTTAGATCAAAAGGTTTGCTCCTGTAGCCTCCTCTTCCGGAATGGCGAATTTGCTTTTGTATCCTCCCCTCCAAGAATGGCTTAAAGGTAAAAAGGTTGCTCTTGCAGTTTTTTTCTGCCAATGGTTAGGGCCTCTAAGTTGATTTGCTCAGCCATGATCAACATCACCAATGACTTGATTAATGCAAAACTGGGCATACCAAATGCATACTCCCAAACGTATAACGTGAGGGGTTTCACAAATTCGATGCCACCCTAGCCAATTAGCACCCCAACCTTGCGGGATGCTAGGCAGGAAATAAGACAATGCCACAGACCCAAAATCTTTTCTCTCATAAAAAATACATGAGACATTCCGATACCCTAGAGGTATTAGAAGCAATTACGAACCCATCGGGTCTGGGTCATTGTTACGGAGAATGACTACGGTTATCTCCTGCAGCCAATTCATGTTTAAAAAAAAGAAGAGAGAGGATGACATTGATCAAGAAGAAGAAGTTTACCTTAATTAAGGAAAATGACTACGGTCATAAGAATCTTTTCGGTGGAATACCCCTCTGAATTGATTCAGACTGGAGGTCTTATAACATGCCAGTTCCCATCCATTGCTTCGGTTAGAAGAGAAGATAATACGGCTGTACGAATAAGTCAACTACAAAAGAAAGGAATAGAAGACAAGAGAGAAGAAACTTTTCTCACGTCAAGATGATCCTTCATGGAGGAGGTCATGCGTCTTATATAGACGGTCTTGTGGTTATGATCTTCGGTTGGGAAAAGATGAGACTAAATCTTTGGTTAAGATTCTCAATTCAAATCCCAATAGAATTTATTACTGTTGCATGGGACGCTTAGATTTCGCAACCAAAAGGTCTCACCGTTAATAAAAGTGTATGACTCTTGGGATTTCGCACTGGTTAATCAGATAATGGGTTATGTCATGATTCGCAGAAACCACGGCAAATTCTTATAGAAGAATCTTTATCTCGCGAATTTCAGGATGAAAAGACATGAACTTGACGAAAGCTCATGAAGGTCACGTACGAAGGAAAGAATCCTGCTAATATAAAGTCGCAGTCCTGAGATGTAAAAACATGCCTGATATTCAGATACTATGGATTCTACGCAAATTTGCGGACTTTAAAACACAAGATAACAAGTCTGACACAAGTCTCTGAAGCCAAACATGAAGTATCAATTTTGAAGTGCAAAATCATGTTTATTATACAAAAGATAAAATATGTCATGAAGAGTAAGAGCTAGAGCAATTGTGAGAAGAAACTACAAAGACTCAGACAAACAAAAAGGGATTCTCTTATACAATTCAATGATTTAAGAGGGCCTTTATCTTCTCTTCAGCATCACTGATTTCCTACTGGATGATCTCATAGGCTTGAACAGTGCTTTGGCGATGTAGTTCCTCTTCACTAGCTATGGTACTCTGTGCTGAAGTAGCCTCCAGTGCTTCTAGTTCGGCTTGCACCGCTTGAAGACCCTTTATCGCATTATCCCGTTGTCTGGATAAGCTCATAAGATTCTTCATTGACTCATCACATTTTTTAGTAATCTTAGCTAAAAAGGCTTGAGCCTTAGCGATGGACTCATGGTTCCTAATTATGGCCTGGTCACGATCCTTGACAACCAAGGCAGCAGTCTCTACGTGGAAGGCTAGAGATTGACTGTCTGAATGGCTCTTTTCAAAGGAAGCCTTGCAAGCATCAATTTTCTCTTTGAGCTCCTTCTGCAAGCCAAGTTGCTCCTCCATTAGCTTCTGGAAGGTATTTTCAGTTACTTCGGATTTGTCAGCACTCCGTGATCTTGACAAAGACTCAGCACAGTCTTGAAGTTGAACTATCATAAGCCTATAAGGAGCAGCTTTTTCCTCCCCACCTATGCTGACTATACCAGTCAAGTAAAGATGAAGGATATTGGTAAGAGAAGCAAAGGAAGCCCCTTTCAGTATGTTCTCAATGCAACGATCCAGAAAGTGGAGAAAGGTTTTCACTGTATCCTGCAATAGGTTGATTTCAAAAGCATCAACCTCTGCATGGGAAGAACTAGCAGCAACAGGAGCTGGTGCATCCTGAATTGTATTCTGCTATAGAGAAGCAATAGCACTAGTACTAGAAGCAGCAACTGCCACACACTCAGCAGAAGCAATGGTTGCGGCAACCCTGGTCGGAACGGTATGGTTGGCAATTTCCATTGGAGGAATCGCTACTTCGGAGGTATTGGCCTCGGAAACAGTGGTCTCAATCACCCCACAGGCTGCTTCAGCTAGGACTTCCGCGATGGTACTATCCTGCGGAGTATCGTCTATAGCCATGTGCTCTGAAGATGGAGTCGAAGTGAGAGCTGTTAAAAAGGAAGAAGTTGATGACTGAATGTTACAGTATCGTTAAATAACAGCAAAATAAAAAAGAGGGATAAAGTATAAAGGTGAACCTGAAGGATGAACACTGGATTCTCCAGATCTGTACACCTCGGGTTCGTACACTTCAGCTCGAGCGTCTTCACTCAAGTAGACATATTTGCCGTGATCTAACGGAGGGGTACTAGAACCAAGATCTTTACTGCTAACGTCATTGTCATCTCCCCAATCATCATGATCTCCTGGAGGAGGTGCTACCTTTGGAGAGCTCGATGCGTGAACTTCTCCAATTATCTACACTTCATCGTCATCAGCAGCAGCTAGAGGAGTAATGGCCGCATGACTCTCTTGTACAGTAGGTGGAGCAACCACCTCATCATCAACAGCGGCCTGGCGAGTGAGAATCGCAGAATCCTCTTGAATAGCAGGAGCAGGAGCAAGATCGCTGCGAAAAATGGGTCCCTGACTCCGGCGCCTCTTAAGG
The DNA here is from genome assembly GCA_036321105.1 of Dracaena cambodiana. NCBI lineage: Eukaryota > Viridiplantae > Streptophyta > Magnoliopsida > Asparagales > Asparagaceae > Dracaena > Dracaena cambodiana. The sequence goes on from JAYEPQ010000002.1 coordinate 64,081,341, forward strand.
GAACGGAGAGTTAAAGATGAGTCGTCCTCGTCTTCCTTTGGTTCCTCCTCGAGGGCCTCATAAACCGAACTGGGTGCCACAGTACCGGTTCCAGATGAAGTGTCCTGCGAATTGATAGGCAAATCACTAAGACGCCTTAATCTCTTCCGCTTATGCAAAAGCTTCTTAGGAGGAGATTGCGGTTGAGGAGAAGTCTCTTTCAAAGTTGGAAGTGGAGAAACGTCAAGGGAAATAGCTGTGTCGATATGATTGATGCACTATTATCCTCCTCCCCTTGTCGAATCGCTGGTTCCAACTCATCAGAAGCACCTTCTGCTCCGAAATCCTCCATTCCTGCCACTTTCGTACGCCGACCTTTTTCTTTTGAGCATACCAGGCTCTGATCTCGCTCAGACAAGTAAAGTTTATATTGAAGTTCTGAGGGGCGGAGTTAACATCTGCGAACCATTTGCAGAAACCGAAACTCATATACGAGTTCGGAGTCTTGATTGGGAGATCAAATTTAGCCTGGGTACCACCTGCAACAAAATGGAACCAAGCTCGAGCCCCTTCAAAAGGATTCCCAACTAAACTTATTTCCTTGTTGGGATTACCAACATGGAGTTGGTCATACCCGAACTGTCGAGCGAAACGACTTGGGTAGTAAGGTTCTATGTAGCAATGATTCTCTAAACGGAGAACCAAGTATCCTGGACGGATATTTATTAACCACCAGAAGCACTCCAGAGATAGAACTGTGAACTTGTCAGCACCAGCAATATCTGCGAATTCCTCTCTGTACCCAGCATTTGGAAAGTACGAAAAATATTTAAATAATTCAAAATTTACATGGTAACGAAGGGTCTTGTGGATTGCGGCCATATAGCCCCCTTTCCACTGCGACCTCTCATAGTGCTGCACTTTGGGTGCATTTAAGTCTATCTGCGAATCAGCAGGGCTCATCAAAGTGGGGCAGTGTAGAACTAGCCAGGCCATCAAAAAAGTATAGGGAAGTTCTACACGCGGGTTAGGAGTCTTAATGATTGATTCTCCTTTCTTTCCATGCTCCTTCTTGACGTTGCAAAACTTGTCAGCCAATCTCCTTAGCCTGCTTTGAATACTGCACACCATCGCGAGCAGTAGACTGAGCAATCTACCGAATGCAAGCAAGACGACTGGGTATACGGCCCTAACAGGTATGCTTTCCTGCGAAGGAATAACGCATTTCTTCAACCAGACTATCAGGTAGCCCGCCAAGAAGGCTGGATCAGATAAAGGCTAGAGCGCCTGGTAGTGAAAGCTTTCAAAGGACGTTCCAGCTTTGAAGACGTCCTCGTCAGATTCGGCGATGTAAGCATCTGTCCCAAAATTTGCAATTCTCCTCTCAACCTCCTTTTCAGAAATTGGAGGAAGGTGAGTGAAATCAGGCCTATTCTTTGAAAAATTGGGCAAAAGGTATTGCAACCACTTCTTCTGCTTCACATTGCGAGTACCGGACATGTGGGTGCAAATGTGGTAATGACAGAGCAATTTCCAATATGTATCATAGACCAGAGGATCCTGAGTCTTCAACAAATGAAGTTCTTCCCCAGAGGGGACATACTCTTCGTATGGGATGTCTCCCATCGGTAATCCCAAAATCTCGTGCATTTCATGAAGAGCAAAACCCAATTCACCGCTAGGGGAAAAGACTGTATAGCACGATATAGCTTCGCATGCTGAAGTTGATCTCCAAAACCGTTCAAAAAGAAATCAGTCAGAATTGCCCACTCTCCTTTCGAAGAGCAGTGTACCCATCCGGTGGGACGAAAGTCTTGAACTGGAAACTTCCCTTGCACATTGACAAATCGATGCAAGAAGGTCTGAGCGACTATGGATGTTTCACCTATTGGAAAGTCTTGTTTAAAGGACCCCGGGAACAACCCACAAAAGTGTTTTCTAGTGCAATGAGGGAAGGCACCTTGTGCGTTAAATCCTCCCAATAAGATGCCATCTTGCGGCCTGTTTAAATGCCAGTCCGTTCGTCTGGGTACAGAAAGGGATTGGAGAAATAGGAATGGGTAGGACCTCTCCATGTTGGGGAGAAACAAGTTGCGGCCTTCAACCTGGCGAAGCCACTTGTAATCTCCATCATCCAAACTACTATCGGGCGCCGAAACATGATCACCGAACAAAAAGGCAGGTTTATTCAACAAAGATTGATTGTATCCTTCAAAAGGAGCAGTGGTCATCAGCTCTCGCAACATTGAACGAGTAGGATTGAGAATTTTGTTTTCCCTTTCCTGGCTATCAAATGCGGTGCAATACGGGAAAACTTGGCCAAGCCTGAACTCCTTCTTCCCGTCATAGCTACCCGAATATCCAAAATAATGATCCTTTGGCCAAGAATTCAAGGCGTAATCAACTGCAAAAGAAACATTCGGATTCAAGACAAAAATTAAGAAAGGGACTGCCTTTCGAATATGTGTTAAGAAAATTACTTCCAATCAAGGGTTCCTGCCGAACCACTATCGAACTAGAAGTTGCTTGAAGGTCTCGATGGCCATTGGCAGAAGCATCAGATGAGGAAGCTTTCTTCGGCATCTTTTGCAGATTAAAGAAATCTTTCACGAGAAAAATTAGAGATTAATGGAAGCCGAAGATGAAAAGCCTTGAAATCTTGAAGAAAAGCCTGGAGTTCAAATTTCTCAGAAAGAAGATTTGGGATGACCTATCTCATGAAATCGAGGTTATATAGCAGGTAATTTGACGGCCGAGATCTTCGGATGGACGTGATCTCTGGCCCGAATCTCGTGAGTACCTTTTCATTTAATGTGGCTCAGAGAACGTCTCAATTCCTACACCGTATAAAGCAACCACCTTCCGGATGTTCCGCCGACCAAAAAGGGAAGCTCGCGACCCTAATAAAGAGTCGTTTTCTTCATTCGCGACCCTAATAAAGAGTCGTTTTCTTCTTCAAAATGAAAGTTCGCGACCCTAATACACAGTCGTTTTCTTCTTCAAAATGAAAGTTTGCGACCTTAATACAGAGTCATTTTCTCCTTCAAAAATGAGAGTTTGCGACCCCAATACAGAGTCGTGTTCCTTTCAAAACGAAAGTTCGCGATCCTAATACAGAGTCGTGTTCCATTCAAAATGAAAGTTTATGACCCTAATACACAGTCGTTTTCTCCTTCAAAAATGAAAGTTCGCGACCCCTAATATAGAGTCATGTTCCTTTCAAAAAGAAAGTTCGCGACCCTAATACAGAGTCGTATTTTCCTTCAAGAGTTGGAAATTGTGGCACTAACACAGAGTCGCATTTTCCTTCAAAAGCAGCAAGTTCACGGCGCTAATACATAGTCATATTCCTTTCAAAATGGGAGTTCAAAACATAGACAGGATCATGCTGCCTTCAATTGAAAGTTCTAATATAGGGTTGCACTCTCGAAAATATAGGAGATGGAGATTCTAATACAGAATCCTACATCAAAGGAAACTATTATATCCAAAGTATTCCAAAACACCTCAGAGAATCATGAGAGTTTTGAAAACTTTGGAGGGGGTTTTGTCGGCGAAAAATTCTGGAGTCATCTGTCAAAAACAAAGCAGATTCGTGAATTTAGGGTTTGAGATCCAAACTCAACAGATCCGCGAACCTAAAGTTTGAGGTTCGCGATCTAACTACGACAGAACAGATCCGCGAATCTAAAGTTGAGATTCACGCGATGCTATCCATAGCTTCCGGGGGGAGGTTTAATACAAAGTCACCCGACTCGAACGAGGCAAGTTGCCACCTCAGATCGCAGAGCTAACTACCGAACGAATGTAGCGGCATTACTTCGATCGTGGGAGTAACTACCTGACGAGTGTGACGGTACTTCTCGAGTAATGGGGCTAACAGTCGAACGAATGAAACGGGAACGTTGTCCTAAAACCCCTATAAAAAGCGGAAAGACAGAAAGAGAAGGGGGAGATCATTTTCTTCTAAAATTACCCTTGGTGATAGAAAGTCTAGAGCCTTTCTGCCTATTGAAAGAGTTTGTGCGAAGTGTCAACGGAGAGTAGGATAGTCCTCCACAGCTACCTCAGAACCCAGCTTTAAACAAAGAGGAATTTGATTTTTTTCTCATTTTCTGTAAACGAGAAATCATTGAAATAGTAATCCTTTATTGAAATAGCTCAATAGAGAATCATTTACAATTTTATGACGAACAGCAACTCCTCCTCACTGATGGTCAGATTACTTGAAGGATCAGACTTAAGAACCTCCAATTTTGTTTGCTTATCCATGAACGCCAATTTTGTTCGCTTATCCATGAACGCCTTATTGAGATCATCACATTGTCTAGACAAATCAATGATGGTCTTTATTGTTTCCTCATGAGTCTTTAGAGTCCTCTCCAGATAAACTTGAGCTTTTGCAATAGTTTCCTCAGTGCTCATAATGGCTTGGTCTTGGCTCTTGGCTGAAACAACAGTACTCTCTATGTGGGCACATTGAGAGTCATTAGCAGATTGGATCTCTTTAAGTTGAGCTTGATGAGCATCCAACTTCTTTCTAGCCTCCTCCTGAAGTCTGAACTACTCCTCCATCAATCTTCTGAAAGTGACTTTGATTATTTCAGATTTGTCAGATTTATGAGCCTTTGATAAAGCCTCGGTGTCACTTTGTAGTTGGGCCATTATTCCTCTGTATGGAGCTACCTTCTCCTCTCCACCAACACTTTCTATGCCAACAATGTAATGATTTAAGAGGCTAGCAATAGAAACGAAGGATCTTTCTTTCAGGATCGCATATACAATGATCCAAGAAAGAGAAGAAGTCCTTGATAGTGTACTGAAGCAAGTCATCAGCAAAATCATCAGCTTCTGTTTCAGGAGGAGCAGTTTCAGCTGCAGTCTCAGTAAGAGGAGTTACTTCGGCAATAGGAACTTTAGCTGGTATCGCTGGAAGAGGTGTTAGTACTAAAGAAGCTACAGCTACAAGTTCAAAAGTCGGAGTAGGAGATGGCAATCCTAAACAAAAATTTTTATTATTAGAAAACAATGAAGGAAACAGAAATAAAGAGACCATTAAAATGATGCTTCACCTGGAGAAGAACTTGAAGGTTGAGCACTCAGTTCCCCAAGACCAAATACCTTGGCTCTCTCCTTCATCATCAAACAAGTGTATTTGCTATGGTCTGGAAGCAGTGTCAAAGAACGAAAGCTATCATCGTCGTCGTCGTCATCATCATCATCCACACCTGAATAATCAAGTTTTTCAAATGAATCAGAAGAAGTGACCATGTCCCCCACTACAAATTTATTAAAGTAAAATCATTGATTTGGTAAAATTTAAAAAAAGGAGAAAAGAGCCTTACGGTTTTGAAGTGGTCTGGGGATGGGACTGACAGGAGGAACTGCGGCGGCTTGCATCATAATCAATGACGAACCTAGTCTTTGGTTTTTCCCAACAATTTGTACTTCGTCATCATCAGTAGCTTGAGCTGTTTGCTGAGTTGTAGTCACAGTTTCTACAACAACAGCAGTATGGATAGCCTTAACAGAAGGAGTTTCTGTAGGAACCTTGGTTGCCACTTGAGCTTCTTCTACAGTTTCCTAAATAGTGCTCGAGCTAGGCTCAGTTACAACTGTAGAAGATGTAGGGATTTCTCCTTCTATCCTGATAACTGGTCCAAGACTCCTACCGGGTCTGACAGTGCAAGAATGCAACCGAGAGAATTTCTCTTCATAATCATCATCCTCAGCAACACTTGTTCCTTCATCATGGGTGGTAGTAGTCTCTGGGATCACTTCAGAAGAGGATCCCTTACGACTCTTGTTGCCTTTCTCACCCTCAGCTGGTGAACTCCTTGTGCGCTTTGATATCCTCCTTGGTGAAGAAATGCTAATACTGAGGGCTAATTCTTGAGTAGGAGCATCAGTGATTCCCATCTCAGGGGCTCTGGCTTCAGAATTAGTAAAATTATCATGCTCTAACTCAATTACCTGAAGCTCGTCCAAGCCTGGTATTCTACTTGAGCCTGCTTGTCTCTTTTGAGCATACCAGGATTTGATATCTCGGAAACAAGTGCTATTGACATTGTAGTTCTGGGGCTTCAGGCTGGCAATGTAATACCAACCACAAAAACCAAAAGACACATAAGAATTTAGATATTTTTGTAGCAGATTGAAGTGAGCCAAAGTGCATCCCCCGACAAAATGAAACCATGCCCTGGCCCCTACATATAAATTAGCCATTGATCTAATGTTTGGATTTGGATTCCCCACATATAACTGGTCGTATCCAAATTGGCGAGCATAGCGGCCTAAGTAGTAAGGTTCTAAGTAGCAGGTATTATCCTGGCGATATACTTGACGCCCTGGTCTAATGTTTACTAGCCAGTAGAAGCTTCCAGCAAATAAAAAAGTGAATTGATCAGAACTAGGTAAATCAGCAAACGCTTCATGATATTCTGCATTTGGAAAATATGGAAAGCACCTATACAAGTGAGAGTTGCCGTGATGTTTGAGATGCTTCCGGATTATCGCCATGTAATGCCCTTGCCAAGGCGACTTCTCATAGTGTTGTACTTTCGGAGCACATAAGTCGATAGATTGGTGGATTGGCGTCATCAATGAGGAGCAGTGCATGATAAACCAAGCCATCAGATAGGTGTATGGAAGTTCAACTCTTGGATTGGGAGTTTTGTATTTGTCGTTGCCATCTTTGTCTTGAAATTTCTTAACTTTCAAAAATGTAGTCATCAAGGCTCTAAGGCCACTCAAAATGTCATATGTCATAGCTGGCAGAAGGCCCAATGGACGACCATATGCTAGAAGGATCACTGGATAGACTATGCCAGCAGACAAAGCCTCTTGTAGGGTGGAAGGAACTACACACCATTTTAACTACAAGATTAAGAATTCTGCAAGCAAGGCCATGTTGGATAGAGGATACTTGGCTTGATGAGGGAAGCTCTTGAATAAAGTGCCAGCTTTGAAGACATCCTCGTCTGACTCTGTAATATAAGCTTGACTCTCAAAAAAAGCTATTCTTTATTCTATCTCAACAACAGTGCAAGTTGACAGAGTTGAGAGCTCTTTGTCATCAGGAAACAAATTTGGGAATAAGTACTCTACCCATGCCCGCTGCTTTACCTCTTGTTTTGCAACTTAGTTATCTAGTCGCAAATGTGAAAATGAAACATTAATTCCCAGTAAATGTCATGAACTGTGCATCCTAAGTTTGCAATAAATGCAGCTCTTCTCCATTGAAACGTATTCTTCAAATGGAACCTCACCTTTAGGCAGGCCGGAGACTTCATAAAGCTCGTGTAGAGCCAAACCCATCTCACTAATAGGAGTGAAGAATGTTTCGGTCTCCAAATTAAAAGTTCTAGAATAGTGAAAAATGAAAGCAGTTGGGCGGTATTCCATGCTATACAGTTCTACAGCAAGCCCTATCTTAATTAATTGATTTTCAAACTTTTTCAAAATAAAGGCTGTCAATACAAACCACCACCCTTTTTTGGAAGAATGGACCCATCCTAATGGCTGAGAATATTAGGAGAGAAACTCACCATGCACTACAGCAAAATAATTCAAAAAAGTGCTCGTAGTTGTAGGAGTCTCTCCAACTGGGTATTCTTTCTTCTAAGACCCAGTAATAAACCGATGACACGCTTGCCAGTAGTGGTAGAAAATGCTTTGGTTGAACCAAGACCCCCGAGAAGAATTCCGTCTTGAGATTTTGTCAGATGCCATTCCATCTTCCTGGGAATAGAAGCAGTCTAAAGATAAGAAAGAGGATATGACCATTCCATATTTGGCAGAAACATATATCGCCCCTAGACTTACCTCAACCACTTATTGTTGCCATCAAAGAGACAGTCTTCGAGTAATTCAATCTTGTCTCCAAATAAGAAATGGGGTTTCCTCATTTTTCTTCTCTCTCATCCTTCAAAAGCGTCTGTCATAAACTCCCTCATAGTGTTTGAGCTTGGATTAAGTATATGTTCTAGACGTTCTTTGCTGGAACCCTGACGGCATAAAGAAAATTCTTCCCAGAGTCTGAATTGGGCTATACCATCATAGCCACCCACATGTCCGAAATATTGAAGTTTGGATGTCAGGTTCAAAGAGTAGTTCACTACAAGGAAAAAAGTGAATAAGGTGAATATTTCAGTAAAGATGGAAGAGAAGACACAAGTGACAGATCATGATGTGATTGACAAAGTGTAAAACAAGAATCACATGGTGGAACCCTGCGAATTGAATTAAAGTTAACGATCGCAAGGTGATCTGTTGACCAATTGTCAAATGCCGATCACATGATGGAGACTCGCAAATTGAATTAAAGCTAAAAATCACAAGATCTATTTACCAAGTGTCAAACATGGATAATATAGTGGAGATCCGCAAATTGAATTAAAGTTAAAGATCGCAAGGTGATCTATTAACCAAGTGTCAAACGCGGATCATATGGTGGGGATCCGCGAGTTGAATTAAAGTTAAAGATCGCAAGATGATCTGTTGACTAAGAGTCAAATGCGGATCACATGGTGGAGATCCATAAATTAAATTAAAGTTAAAGATCGCAAGGTAATCTGTTGATCAAGTGTCAAATGCGGATCACATGGTGGAGATTTTTGCAAATTGAATTAAAGTTAAAAATCGCAAAGTGATTTGTTGATGAAGTGTCAAATGTGGACCACATGGTGGAGATCCACGAATTGAATTAAAGTTAAAGATCGCAAAGTGATCTATTAACTAAGTGTCAAATGTGGATCACATGGTGGAGATCCGCGAATTGAATTAAAGTTAAAGATCACAATGTGATCTGTTGACTAAGTGTCAAATGCAGATCACATGGTGGAGATCCGCGAATTGAATTGGATTCAAAATTGCAAAACGATCTAAATGCAGATCACACAGTGGAGATCTGCAATCACAAGACGATCTATTGGTAAAATGACAAATATGGGTCGTAAGTGAAAATCTGCGTTCAAGCAAATGTGTTGAGATCACAGTGATCTTTTCATTAAATACCTAACACGGATCACATAGTGGGGATCCGTGTTTCAAAACTTAAACACAAAAAATTGCATTTCGTGACATCTAAAATATCTACGAGATTATGATTTCTTTCAAGTCAAATTGATTAATTAAATTAAAGTTAAAAGTCCATGGCAATGAATCACATGTAAAAAATGAGTTTAACTTGTTAAACTCATCTGAGATAAGGGGCTCATCTCGGGCCGGTGTGGGAAAGAAACTGGCAGTGGCCAAAGCTCTACTAGAGTCGTCGACAGCTTGAGTTGAGGAAGATGATCTCCTTGACATCTTAATTCTGTGAATAAAAGATTGAAAGCTTGAAGGATTGAAAAGCTTGAATGCTTTGAAAGAGATTTCGAGAGCTAAAAAGAGACTTGAGAGCTAAAAGCTAAAATTCTAAGAGTTACAGCAAGCGTAACTCTTGAAAAGACTGTGTCTTTTATAGAAGATTGGATGACCGAGATTCACGGCTCAAATCTAAAGAAGATTTCATCATTATAAGTGCATCAACGCTTCGATTTTTGTGCCAAAAAGTCAGCAAAATAGCAGCGATGCTTTGTCTTAACCGCTTAAAAAGCGATTAAAATTTCAAACGCAGTGTCGTGTTTACACGTAATCCCACGAATTAAACATAGGGTCGCATTCTAAAGTAAATCTACAAATTTAACATAGAGTCACGTTCAAAACTATTTTGCATACTGAATAATTCCAATGTCATATGTCCAAAGTATTTCAAAACACCTTCAAAATTACAGAATTTTGAAAACTTTGGAGGGGATTTTGTTGGCAGAATTTTGGTAAAAAAAAGAAGAAGAAAAGAAAGAAAATGAGGGATTCACGGTTTAAGCCAAAAAAATGGCTTACACATGGATCATCTAACAGAGAGAAATGCGCATTTTTAGCCAAGAAAGGTTAAAACGTCTGTGTTTTGCTTCTATAATATTAAGAGATGATCTCTTGAAAATGACTAAGGAGCCCAAATGCAGATCCTCATCTAGAGAGATCCGCATCTTAAACTAAGTAAAAGTTGACAAAAACTCATATTTTGAGTTAAGTGAAAGATTAAATATGAGCCCCTCAAGGTCGCTTTTTGTCTTCAAAACCTTAAAAATATGATGTTATTTTTTTTTATCCTCAAGTACGGATTCTCATCTAGAAAGATTCACGTGGACCCTTAGGGTCGCATTTTAACCAAAATGGAGATATTACCTCACCTATGTCTCAAACACAGACTTGCATTGTGACCCTAAAGCTTATAAAACTAAAGATAACCCCATTTCAATACAAACATGGGACTAACTGAAAATCTAACATGTGGATCATCAATAAAAGAGAGATCTGCATTTTAAACTATCTTTTGAGCTCATGATTAGAGCTAGATATAACTAAAACATGAGCCGTGGAGGGTTGCATTTTGACTTCAAAGTCTTAAATGATAAAAACTATTCTCATTTATACTCAAATGCGGATCTAATTAAGTAAGATATGTTGCTAAGAGTTAAAATACATATCATCAATTATAGAGAGATGCCCGTTTGACTCTTCTTTTAAGAAATAGGAATGGGTAGGACCTCTCCATGTTGAGAAGAAACAAGTTGCGGCCTTCAACCTGGTGAAGCCACTTGTAATCTCCATCATCCAAACCACTATCGGGCACCGAAACGTGATCACCGAACAAAAAGGCAGGTTTATTCAACAAAGATCGATTGTCTCCTTCAAAAGGAGCAGTGGACATAAGCTCTCGCAATATTGAATGAGTAGTATTGACAATTTTGTTTTCCCTTTCCTGGCTATCAGATGCGGTGCAATACGGGAAAACTTGGCCGAGCCTGAACTCCTTCTTCCCGTCATAGCTACCTGAATATCCAAAATAATGATCCTTTGGCCAAGAATTCAAGGCGTAATCAGCTGCAAAAGAAACATTCGGATTCAAGACAAAAATTAAGAAAGGGACTACCTTTCGAATATGTGTTAAGAAAATTACTTCCAATCAAGGGTTCCTGCCGAACCACTATCGAACTAGAAGTTGCTTGAAGGTCTCGATGGCCATTGGCAGAAGCATCAGATGAGGAAGCTTTCTTCGGCATCTTTTGCAGATTAAAGAAATCTTTCAAGAGAAAAATCAGAAATTAATGGAAGCCAAAGATGAAAAGCCTTGAAACCTTGAAGAAAAGCCTGGAGTTCAAATTTCTCAGAAAGAAAATTTGGGGTGACCTATCTCATGAAATCGAGGTTATATAGCAGGTGATTTGACGGCCGAGATCTTCGGATGGATGTGATCTCTGGCCCAAATCTCGTGAGTACCTTTTCATTTAATGTGGCTCAGAGAACATCTCAATTCCTACGCCGTATAAAGCAACCACCTTCCGGATGTTCCGCAGACCAAAAAGGGAAGCTCGCGACCCTAATAAAGAGTTGTTTTCTTCTTCAAAATAAAAGTTCGCGACCCTAATACAGAGTCATTTTCTTCTTCAAAATGAAAGTTTGCGACCCTTATACAGAGTCATTTTCTCCTTCAAAAATGAGAGTTCGCGACCCCAATACAGAGTCGTGTTCCTTTCAAAAAGAAAGTTCACGATCCTAATACAGAGTAGTGTTCCTTTCAAAATGAAAGTTTATGACCCTAATACATAGTTGTTTCCTCCTTCAAAAATGAAAGTTCGCGACCCTAATACAGAGTCGTGTTCCTTTCAAAAAGAAAGTTCGCGACCCTATTACAGAGTCGTATTTTCCTTCAAGAGTTGGAAATTGTGGCACTAACACAGAGTCGCATTTTCCTTCAAAAGCAGCAAGTTCACGACGCTAATACATAGTCATATTCCTTTCAAAATGGGAGTTCAAAACATAGACAAGATCATGATGCCTTCAATTGAAAGTTCTAAAATAGAATTGCACTCTCGAAAATATAGGAGATGGAGATTCTAATACAGAATCCTACATCAAAGGAAACTGTTATATCCAAAGTATTCCAAAACACCTCAGAGAATCATGAGAGTTTTGAAAACTTTGGAGGGGGTTTTGTCGGCGAAAAATTCTGGAGTCATCTGTCAAAAACAAAGCAGATTCGTGAATTTAGGGTTTGAGATCCGCAACTCAACAGATCCGCGAACCTAAAGTTCGAGGTTCGCGATCCAGCTACGACAGAACAGATCCGCGAATCTAAATTTGAGATTCGCGCGATGCTATCCATAGCTTCCGGGGGAGGTTTAATACAAAGTCACCCCACTCGAACGAGGAAAGTTGCCACCTCAGATCGTGGAGCTAACTACCGAACGAATGTAGCGGCATTACTTCGATTGTGGGAGTAACTACCTGACGAGTATGACGGCACTTCTCGAGTAATGGGGCTAACGGTCGAACGAATGAAACGGGAACGTTGCCCTAAAACCCCTATAAAAAGGAGAAGGGGGAGATCATTTTCTTCTAAAATTACCCTTGGTGATAAAAAGTCTAGAGCCTTTCTGCTTATTGAAAGAGTTTGTGCGAAGTGTCAACGGAGAGTAGGATCGTTCTCCACAGCTACCTCAGAACCCAACTTTAAACAAAGAGGAATTTGATTTTTCCTCATTTTCTGTAAATGAGAAATCATTGAAATTGTAATCCTTTATTGAAATAGCTCAATAGAGAATCATTTACAATTTTATGGCGAACAGCAACTCCTCCTCACTGATGGTTAGATTACTTGAAGGATCAGACTTAAGAACCTCCAATTTTGTTTGCTTATCCATGAACGCCAATTTTGTTTGCTTATCCATGAATGCCTTATTGAGATCATCACGTTGTCTAGACAAATCAATGATGGTCTTTATTGTTTCCTCAAGAGTCTTTAGAGTCCTCTCCAGATAAACTTGAGTTTTTGCAATAGTTTCCCGAGTGCTCATAATGGCTTGGTCTTGGCTCTTGGCTGAAGCAACAGTACTCTCTATGTGGGCACATTGAGAGTCATTAGCAGATTGGATCTCGTTAAGTTGAGCTTGATGAGCATCCAACTTCTTTCTAGCCTCCTCCTGAAGTCTGAATTGCTCCTCCATCAATCTTCTGAAAGTGACTTTGATTATTTCAGATTTGTCAGATTTATGAGCCTTTGATAAAGCCTCAATGTCACTTTGTAGTTGGGCCATTATTCCTCTGTATGGAGCTGCCTTCTCCTCTCCACCAACACTTTCTATGCCAATAATGTAATGATTTAAGAGGCAGGCAATAGAAACGAAGGATCTTTCTTTCAGGATCGCATATACAATGATCCAAGAATGAGAACCTTGATAGTGTACTGAAGCAAGTCATCAGCAAAATCATCAGCTTCTGTTTCAGGAGGAGCAGTTTCAGCTGCAGTCTCAGTAAGAGGAGTTACTTCGGCAATAGGAACTTTAGCTGGTATCACTGGAAGAGGTGTTAGTACTAAAGAAGCTACAGCTACAAGTTCAAAAGTCGGAGAAGGAGATGGCAATCCTAAACGAAAATTTTTATTATTAGAAAACAATGAAGGAAACAGAAATAAAGAGACCATTAAAATGATGCTTCACCTGGAGAAGAACTTGAAGGTTGAGCACTCAGTTCCCCAAGACCAAATACCTCGGCTCTCTCCTTCATCGTCAAACAAGTGTATTTGCTATGGTCTGGAAGCAGTGTCAAAGAACAGAAGCTATCGTTGTCGTCGTCATCATCCACACCTGAATAATCAAGTTTTTCAAATGAATCAGAAGAAGTGACCATGTCCCCCACTACAAATTTATTAAAGTAAAATCATTGATTTGGTAAAATTTAAAAAAAGGAGAAAAGGGCCTTACGGTTTTGAAGTGGTCTGGGGATGGGACTGACAGGAGGAACTGCGGCGGCTTGCATCATAATCAATGACGAACCTAGTCTTTGGGTTTTCCCAACAATTTGTACTTCGTCAGCATCAGTAGCCTGAGCTGTTTGCTGAGTTGTAGTCACAGTTTCTACAACAACAACAGTATGGATAGCCTCAACAGAAGGAGTTTCTGTAGGAACCTTGGTTGCTACTTGAGCTTCTTCTACAGTTTCCTGAATAGTGCTCGAGCTAGGCTCAGTTACAACTGTAGAAGATGTAGGGATTTCTCCTTCTATCCTGATAACTGGTCCAAGACTCCTACCGGGTCTGACAGTGTAAGAACTCAACCGAGAGAATTTCTCTTCATAATCATTATCCTCAGCGACACTTGTTCCTTCATCATGGGTGGTAGTAGTCTCTGGGATCACTTCAGAAGAGGATCCCTTACGACTCTTGTTGCCTTTCTCACCCTCAGCTGGTGAACTCCTTGTGCACTTTGATATCCTCCTCGGTGAAGAAATGCTAATACTGAGGGCTAATTCTTGAGTAGGAGCATCAGTGATTCCTATCTCAGGGGCTCTGGCTTCAGAATTAGTAACATTATCATGCTCTAACTCACTTACCTGAAGCTCGTCCAAGCCTGGGATTCTACTTGAGGCTGCTTGTCTCTTTTGAGCATACCAGGATTTGATATCTCGGAGACAAGTGCTATTGACATTGTAGTTCTGGGGCTTCAGGCTCGCAATGTAATACCAACCACAAAAACCAAAAGACACATAAGAATTTAGATATTTTTGTAGCAGATTGAAGTGAGCCAAAGTGCATCCCCCGACAAAATGAAACCATGCCCTGGCCCCTACATATAAATTAGCCATTGATCTAATGTTTGGATTTGGATTTCCCACATATAACTGGTCGTATCCAAATTGGCAAGCATAGCGGCCTAGGTAGTAAGGTTCTAAGTAGCAGGTATTGTCCTAGCGATATACTTGATGCCCTGGTCTAATATTTACTAGCCAGTAGAAGCTTCCAGCAAATAAAGAAGTGAATTGATCAGAACTAGGTAAATCAGCAAACGCTTCATGATACTCTGCATTTGGAAAATATGGAAAGCACCTGTACAAGTGAGAGTTGCCGTGATGTTTGAGATGCTTCCGGATTATCGCCATGTAATGCCCTTGCCAATGTGACTTCTCATAGTGTTGTACTTTCGGAGCACATAAGTCGATAGATTGGTGGATTGGCGTCATCAGTGAGGAGCAATGCATGATGAACCAAGCCATCAGATAGGTGTATGGAAGTTCAACTCTTGGATTGGGAGTTTTGTATTTGTCGTTGCCATCTTTGTCTTGAAATTTCTCAACTTCAAAAATGTAGTCATTAAGGCTCTAAGGCCACTCAAAATGTCATATATCATAGCTGGCAGAAGGCCCAATGGACGACCGTATGCAAGGAGGATCACTGGATAGACTATGCTAGCAGACAAAGCCTCTTGTAGGGTGGAAGGAACTACACACCGTTTTAACTACAAGATTAAGAATTCTGCAAGCAAGGCCATGTTGGATAGAGGATACTTGGCTTGATGAGGGAAGCTCTTGAATAAAGTGCCAGCTTTGAAGACATCCTCGTCTGACTCTGTAATATAAGCTTGACTCTCAAAAAATGCTATTCTTTATTCTATCTCAGCAACAGTGCAAGTTGACAGAGTTGAGAGCTCTTTGTCATCAGGAAACAAATTTGGGAATAAGTACTCTACCCATGCCCGTTGCTTTACCTCTTGTTTTGCAACTTAGTTATCTAGTCGCAAATGTGAAAATGAAACATTAATTCCCAGTAAATGTCATGAACTGTGCATCCTAAGCTTGCAATAAATGCAGCTCTTCTCCATTGAAATGTATTCCTCATATGGAACCTCACCTATAGGCAGGCCGGAGACTTCATAAAGCTCGTGTAGAGCCAAACCCATCTCACTAATAGGAGTGAAGAATGTTTCGGTCTCCAAATTAAAAAGTTCTAGAATAGTGAAAAATGAAAGCAGTTGGACGGTATTCCATGCTATACAGTTCTAACAGCACGATAAAGCCCTATCTTAATTAATTGATTTTCAAACTTCTTCAAAATAAAGGCTGTCAATACAAACCACCACCCTACAGCAAAATAATTCAAAAAAGTGCTCGTAGTTATAGGAGTCTCTCCAACTGGGTATTCTTTCTTCTAAGACCCAGTAATAAACCGATGACATGCTTGCCAGTAGTGGTAGAAAATGCTGTGGCTGAACCAAGACCCCCGAGAAGAATTCCGTCTTGAGATTTTGTCAGATGTCATTCCATCTTCCTGGGAATAGAAGCAGCCTAAAGTTAAGAAAGAGGATATGACCATTCCATATTTGGCAGAAACATATATCGCCCCTGGACTTACCTCAACCACTTATAGTTGCCATCAAAGAGACAGTCTTCGAGTAATTCAATCTTGTCTCCAAATAAGAAATGGGTTTTCCTCATTTTTCTTCTCTCTCGTCCTTCAAAAGCGGCGTCAGTCATAAACTCCCTCATAGTGTTTGAGCTTGGATTAAGTATATGTTCTAAACGTTCTTTGCTGGAACCCTGACGGCATAAAGAAAATTCTTCCCAAAGTCTGAATTGGGCTATACCATCATAGCCACCCACATGTTCGAAATATTGAAGTTTGGATGTCAGGTTCAAAGAGTAGTTCACTACAAGGAAAAAAGTGAATAAGGTGAATATTTTCGTAAAGATGGAAGAGAAGACACAAGTGACAGATCATGATGTGATTGACAAAGTGTAAAACAAGAATCACATGGTGGAACCCTGCGAATTGAATTAAAGTTAACGATCGCAAGGTGATCTGTTGACCAATTGTCAAATGCCGATCACATGGTGGAGACTCGCAAATTGAATTAAAGTTAAAAATCACAAGATCTATTTACCAAGTGTCAAACATGGATAATATAGTGGAGATCCGCAAATTGAATTAAAGTTAAAGATCGCAAGGTGATCTGTTAACCAAGTGTCAAACGCGGATCATATGGTGGAGATTCGCGAGTTGAATTAAAGTTAAAGATCGCAAGATGATCTGTTGACTAAGAGTCAAATGCGGATCACATGGTGGAGATCCACAAATTAAATTAAAGTTAAAGATCGCAAGGTAATCTGTTGATCAAATGTCAAATGCGGATCACATGGTGGAGATTTGCAAATTGAATTAAAGTTAAAAATCGCAAAGTGATTTGTTGATGAAGTGTCAAATGTGGATCACATGGTGGAGATCCACGAATTAAATTAAAGTTAAAGATCGCAAAGTGATCTATTAACGAAGTGTCAAATGTGGATCACATGGTGGAGATCCGCGAATTGAATTAAAGTTAAAGATCACAATGCGATCTGTTGACTAAGTGTCAAATGCAGATCACATGGTGGAGATCCGCAAATTGAATTAGATTCAAAATTACAAAATGATCTAAATGCAGATCACATAGTGGAGATCCGCAATCACAAGACGATCTATTGGTAAAATGACAAATATGGGTCGTAAGTGAAAATCTGCATTCAAGCAAAAGTGTTGAGATCACAGTGATCTTTTCATTAAATACCAAACACGGATCACATAGTGGGGATCCGTGTTTCAAAACTTAAACACAAAAAATTGCATTTCGTGACGTCTAAAATATCTACGAGATTATGATTTCTTTCAAGTCAAATTGATTAATTAAATTAAAGTTAAAAGTCCATGGCAATGAATCACATGTAAAAAATGAGTTTAACTTGTTAAACCCACATGAGATAAGGGGCTCATCTCGGGCTGGTGTGGGAAAGAAACTGGCAGTGGCCAAAGCTCTACTAGAGTCGTCGACAGCTTGAGTTGAGAAAGATGATCTCCTTGACATCTTAATTATGTGAATAAAAGATTGAAAGCTTGAAGGATTGAAAAGCTTGAATGCTTTGAAAGAGATTTCGAGAGCTAAAAAGAGACTTGAGAGCTAAAAGCTAAAATTCTAAGAGTTACAGCAAGCGTAACTCTTGAAAAGACTGTGTCTTTTATAGAAGATTGGATGACTGAGATTCACGGCTCAAATCTCAAGAAGATTTCATCATTATAAGTGCATCAGCGCTTCGATTTTTGTGCCAAAAAGTCAGCAAAATAGCAGTGATGCTTTGTCTTAACCACTTAAAAAGAGATTAAAATTTCAAACGCAGTGTCGTGTTTACACGTAATCCCACGAATTAAACATAGGGTCGCATTCTAAAGTAATCTACAAATTTAACGTAGAGTCACATTCAAAACTATTTTGCATACTGAATAATTCCAATGTCATATGTCCAAAGTATTTCAAAACACCTTCAAAGTTACAGAATTTTGAAAACTTTGGAGGGGATTTTGTTGGCAAAATTTTTGTAAAAAAAAGAAGAAGAAAATAAAGAAAATGAGGGATTCACGGTTTAAGCCAAAAAAATGGCTTACACATGGATCATCTAACAGAGAGAAATGCGCATTTTTAGCCAAGAAAGGTTAAAACGTCACCCTAACAGGGTTGTGTTTTGCTTCTATAATATTAAGAGATAATCTCTTGAAAATGACTAAGGAGCCCAAATGCAGATACTCATCTAGAGAGATCCGCATCTTAAGCTAAGTAAAAGTTGACAAAAACTCATATTTTGAGTTAAGTGAAAGATTAAATATGAGCCCCTCAAGGTCGCGTTTTGTCTTCAAAACCTTAAAAATATGATGTTATTTTTTTTTATCCTCAAATACGGATCCTCATCTAGAAAGATTCACGTGGACCCTTAGGGTCGCGTTTTAACCAAAATGGAGATATTACCTCACCTATGTCTCAAACACAGGCTTGCATTGTGACCCTAAAGCTTATAAAACTAAAGATAACCCCATTTCAATACAAACACGGGACTAACTGAAAATCTAACACGTGGATCATCAATAAAAGAGAGATCTGCATTTTAAACTATCTTTTGAGCTCATGATTAGAGCTAGATATAACTAAAACATGAGCCGTGGAGGGTTGCATTTTGACTTCAAAGTCTTAAATGATAAAAACTATTCTCATTTGTACTCAAATGCGGATCTAATTAAGTAAGATATGTTGCTAAGAGTTAAAATACATATCATCAATTATAGAGAGATGCACGTTTGACTCTTTTTTTAAGTTCATAATTTGAGCTAAGTATAGCCAAAATGCCAACCCCGAGAGTCGCGTTTTCATTCCAAAGCCTCAAGAGGTGAAAATTTTCTTCATTTATACCCAAATGCGGGTCTGGACATATCATGCAAACTGCAAATAGATAAAATGCAGATCTAAAGGTTAAGATTCGCATTTCAGTTCTAAATCCAAAGGATTAAAGATTTTAATTACAAATCCTAGAGATTTAATACAAATTCAATGGATTAAAAGTAGGAAACCAATCCTCACTTAAAAGAGACCATTAATTGGATAGTTATATCAATTCAAAGGTCTCCAGGCCTTTATAAATAGCCAAAGGTTGTGCTTAGAAAGGGGTTTGAATCATCTCCACTGGAGCACTTATGCTAGAGAACCAGAGTTCTTTGCATCCAAAAGCTTTGCAAAAACTGCCAACTGAAGAATTTATATTCGGAGCATCAATGAAGAGCAAGATCGTCCTCCATAGCTAGAATAAAACCCAGCTTTAAGCAAACAGAAAATTATATTCCTCATTTTCTGTAAATGGACAACCGTTCATATTGTCATTCTTTCCTTGAATTTAAATAAATTCTAATTTTATGGCAAACAAGTATCACAGTAACACAACATGCAAATCAAGTCACGTCTGAAAACAGAATGTTGCAATTAAGTCAAGATTCAAGTATATGTCCAGGCAGAGCAAGACGCATGCTAGTGAAACGAAATACATGCATGATACGAGTATTGTAATTATCAGGTGAGTAAATGTTATATCATAATATGATTGAATTAACATACTGTATAATGATTTGTTGCGTCGAGCATAATCGTTCATGTCAAATCTATGTAGGGCTAAAAATTATCAAGTTTTTAACCGAGTAAGATAATTAAAATAACAAAGAACTAGATCATATAGTTATGTAGTATAGCTGGCTTCAAGCTAAATTTTTATGATGTTATTGAATAAGTTTGGACTAAATTTCAACCGATGTTTGGAGGGGTAAGTAGAGTTGCAAGGAACAGAATTGACATAGTAGAATTGCTTATGAGCATGAGTCTAGTCGGCGAAGATAAGGCCAGTTGGCACAGTTCATGAAGATGAGTGGCGTTGGCAAAATTGGGTAGTTCTAGTGGAGTTGGCAGAGATTAGCAGTGTCGGTAGGGATTAGTAGTGATGACGAGAATGAGTAGTGTTGGCAGAGATGGGTAGTGTTGAAAGGAGGTGAAGATGGATAGACTGGATGGTGTTCTAGTGATTAAACAAGAATTAAAATAATATAAAATAATGCAAACAGAAAGAGGTAGGGATCAAAGATGTGCCCCTGGTCTAGAGAAACTTTCAAGGGGAATAAAAAGCCGCAAGGAGTTTGAGCAATTCTGTGTTATTTAATCAATTTATAGTTGTTAAGACTTTAAATAATTTTTTATCTTTTTATATAATTAGAACTAGAGCAAACAAAAGAACAGTTGTTGAGAATTGAATTCTCTTTCAAACAAGCTTAGGATAAGTTTAATCAGTGTTCGAGATCAAAGATATTATGGGTTACTAAACATGACACAAGAACCATACTGCTGTGTAGCAACTTCTTATTCAAGATAAGATTTGACTAGGATAGTGTGAGAATTAGAGGGGAAGCAGGTACAGAAGTTGTATACCATTGAATTATCCTTTCAACGAATCTAAGATCTGCTCAATAGGAGGTTTAGATAAAAAAAATTATGATAATTTTAGAAACT
This sequence comes from Dracaena cambodiana, assembly GCA_036321105.1. Lineage (NCBI taxonomy): Eukaryota > Viridiplantae > Streptophyta > Magnoliopsida > Asparagales > Asparagaceae > Dracaena > Dracaena cambodiana. The sequence goes on from JAYEPQ010000002.1 coordinate 64,102,043, forward strand.
GGTATGCAAAATGAAACTGGCACACGGATCGGGTCTGATTCGGTTCGGGCCCAACGTAGGTTGGACCCAAATGCGGATGAAGCTGATGTTGGACCCAAACGCGGATGGAGCTGATCCGCGTTTGGCACCCAAATGAGTTAGATCCAAATGCTAATCAAGCAAGTCCACATTTGGCACCCAAACGGATCCAAATGCAGATTGTCACGTCCTGCTTCCAATATATGGTATATGAGCACGTGTAGTAGGTATCAACAATATATTCGGTTTGTATATGCTAAAATCTCTTGCAGGATAAAAAGAGTTAAAATAATTTATAATTAGTTATGGATTTCTCCCCAAAAATCCTAGCTACAATTAGTTAATGGTTTGATAGGAATCATTATAAACTAGTCTTGCTTTTGTCTCACATCTGATATAGGACTATTGAGCTAGGGGTATTATATGGATCAATCGGGATCCGTGTTTGGCAACCTAGCGGGTTGGATCTAAATGCGGATCAAAGAATTTATAGTAAGATTCAACTTTGAACTAGTTTTGGAGGACTTAGAGGCAAAATTAGGAGACAAATAATATGAAAGTTATAGTAAATTTAATTATCTTTTCATATAGGTCAAAATTAACTCATTTGGAGTCTATATCAAGAATTATGATTAAAAAACTGAAGTTTTGTTTAGAAGACTGCAAGTCCTCATTTCCATAGATATCGACTTTGAACTCGATTTTGAAGGAGTTAAAAGCGGAATTAGGAAGAACATATATATAAAAATTATAGAAAATTTAATTATCTTTCAAATAAAGAAAAGTTCAACTTAATTGGACTTATTATTCAAAAGATATAGCCTTTTTAGTGAGACTACCACACTAGATAGCAAGATTTCTTGCTACAAAAATAGAGGAATGCGTGAAATCTTGATAGAGAGAGTTAGATAACTTATTTTTTTGTTAGAGCAAAACTGTAATGAGACGGATAACCATCTAAATACACATAGTCTTGAAGAAGAGGTTTTAATGAAGATTTTTTTTCTTGGAGAAGCTCTTTTTCTAGGAGTTAAAATTTGAAAGTTTGGACAAGATGTGGAAGAAGGTCGAGGAGGTCGAAAAAGATGAGATGGAAGAATAAGGAGAAGGAGGAGATTGAGTCTTATATACTCAAGTAAGGGGAATGGAAGGGTATGGTGGTGCGCATGAAGAGGGTATGGGAGAAGTACTCTCCTAACCACTCCCTCTCGCAAATTGCAAGAATGTCATTAGTCACTATTTAACTTGATTCAATTTATCATGCCATTAAGTCAAAAATGAAATTTGAGGCAAAAAAATAAAGTTAAGAGAAAATTACAAGTGGTGGGTTTCAAAACATGGTCATTACAGGAGTGCCCCTCGAGTTTAGATTGGCAGCGAGCTGTGCCTAGGACGTCTTAGTTGGGTTGAATCATTAAACTCGGGCTATCAAAGGGACCAACTAAGTCAGGGTAATCAGGTAGAAATGGATCATAAGTGGATCATAAGTTTTCAACTCGGAACGACATGGTCTCTTCGTCATTTTGAAGATGAATTGACATGAGAGTCGAAATTAGGCCTCAGAGGAATGAAGGGTCAAGATTTATTGGGCGTTCAGTCTGCTAATATTCCTTATTTATCTTCTTTTTTGTTTTAGATCTACCTCTTACCATCAAAGTATCTGAACCTGACTCCTGGCTAGTCTTCTTATCAAGCTTTCGGTATTCATTATTCATCAAGCCATTTCAAATGTCTACATCTAATTTCAAACTTTCTATATAGGAGGATGGTAGTTAGATGTCCATATAAATCAGATGATGACTTCAACAATAGTAAGGCTTAATATTAGTAAAAAAAATTCTACATCCAAATTTTGCAAGTTGGCAAGTATTTTGTCGACTTCATTGAGGTGTTCAGACATAGTAGTACATGGTTTATATCGAAATGGAATGAGGTTCTTCTTTAAAAAGAGACGTTCTATATGCTCTTCATCGTATATTTATCTTCCCGCTTCTGCTAAATGTTACTTTCTACAGTTTCTCTCATTATAAATACTTTGACTTTTGCCAAAAAGCTTAGTCGTTCCACAAGCCAGACAATTTACCTTTTGTCATTTAGATTCAGTCATGCCCTGAGGCTTATCCTTCCTAACACCATTTGCAGATCTTGTTGAACATTTATAATTTCGTGTTGTCACAAGTCGAAGTTGGGACTTCCATCGAAATTCTCCACCATGAATTTAGCATTCATCACCATGGAACATGACGATGTTGAAGGCTTCTAAGATTCCCCCGAAGTCGTTAATGGTGTCAATGAACCTGAAGTTGGATCTCCCGGTATGGCTTTCAGAAACTATTTCACTTCTAAATTTTTAATAACTCTAATCTCCCAAAATATAAGGAATCAAACTTGAATTTTCTGATACCACTTGTTGTAGGTAATCTAGATGGAGAACCAGGGATTATAGAGATTCAACAGAAATTAAACAAAAAAAATGTAAACATTAAGAGAGAAATCAAATATGAAGATCAAACAAGAGAACATCAAGAAATTACGTGGTTCAGATCAAGTATATACATGCCGAATCAAACTCAATTGGTGATGTTTAACAAATCACTCAAATCTCTCAAAAAATTACAAAAAAGAATCACTCTCAAATTGTGTATACAACAAAAAACTCTCAGAAAAGAATTAGTTTTTTTCCTAAAAAGTCTCTCTGAATTCACACAACTGTCTTACCTAACCTCCTTATATAGATTAGGAAAGTTTGGCAAAATCCTAAATTAAATAATGTTCGTTTTGACCAATTCCGAGTCCAAATCACATCCAAAACCCGTGTGCTGTGCGTCGATGGTGCCTTCTTGAGTCTGCCTGCACAACCCCGGTCATTGCAAGCGGTTTGTGTGGCCATTGATGGCTCGAAGCCTATCGAGGCCAAGGCTGAAATTGATTCAATCACTCAACACATGAGAAAGACATCCTTATGTGTTGTATAATTATGATCTCGAACTCTACCTAGACCACGTAATTATGCTTTGATAGTAGACCATAACCGCCAAAATAAGCTTACGTTTCGAATTGGGAAGTCTAGGAATGGTGCTAGTAACAGCAAAAACGTAGAGGAAAAATGTAACATCTCACTGACACAGTCGCTAATGGCTGTCACAAACAATTGCTACTAACTATCTCCATGCTCCCACTCATTAATTATAAAGGTGCAATATTTTCCTAATTAAACAAAACTAAATGAACACGGCTTTCTCAGGTCCCCACAAGCTTTCTATATAAACCAGCCAACACCTTCTTCTAACAAACCACAACCTGCTTAAAATACAGAGAGAGAGGGAGAGAGAGAGAGAGCTTCAGTAGAGAGATGGGAAGATCCAACACTAGTTCTTTGGCCTTTGCAATTGTCACTGCATTGGTCATTCTCTGTTGTGGCCACTGGGCACAAGCTCAAGTATGCAATGGGGCTATCCAGAGGTTGGGGTCAGTCTGCGAGGAATTTGTTTTGAAACCAGGTCCTCAAAAGGATCCATCTTCCCAATGTTGCAAAGTTGTTCGAGGTGCTGACCTGCCGTGTGTCTGTGCAAACATTCCAAAGGATTTTGAGAACATCATCGGCATGGAGAAGGTAGTATATGTTTGTAAATTCTGCGGGAAACCTCTGGAGAGTGGGACAAAATGCGGAGGTAAGATCACCATCTTTTAGTTGCCTTCTTTTTTTGCTTTTCCTTAATTTTCTTCTTTCTTTTTTTTTTTTTAATTTACTGATTTGCACGTTGAAGTATCAGTTAATTATCGTCTCACTTCTTGGTTTCAGATTATACGGTCCCAGCGGCATGATCCATGCAAGGCATCAATGTTGGACTCCAGAGGAAATAAGGAGGAAATAAAAAGAATGTACTAGCTTTTGAGATAAATAAGTTTCAGTGAATAATAAGGAGTGAACCTTTCAGGAGGAGGGCTTTGAATCAAATCTAGTGGATCTGTTAGCTTTTGATGTGGCTTGAGATTTGTCCCTTGGTATTTCTTGGCACAAATTTTACATCAGATCCTCCAGCATGAATTGCAAAATAAAGAATCTTATCTGAAACCGATTGGTTTTTGGAAATCTGACTTGCTTTAAAAATCTACGGAAAGGATCATTAGTACCTCTGCCTAGATCATACATAATCTATCATGATGCGTTAACATATTTTCCCTACGTTCCAAAATCCATCACATTGATTTCAGTTGGCCTATTTATTTACCATTGATAGAACATTTTTTACCAGTCATGCGAAATGCTCAAACATGGCCTGCGGATAGAACCAAATTGCGCCAGGCTTCACGTTTTTATATTTAGCACAGATTATTAACTTCAGTACCAGAAACAAAATGGTTGCAATCAGAGGAACATAGATTGTATCTGCAGGTTTTCCCCAGAGTAACATCTTTGATCATCAAATATACATGCGACCAAGCAGTGGTTTCTGTAGCAAGATTTTCTTTAGCCCGTACGCTTCTTCAGATTTTGCTCTATATGATATAACTGCAGCATATATGCCAAGTTACTGTGACATGACTGAAGGTATAATGCAGTAACAAAAATTTGTTTTCATTTCCAATTGTATTAATGATGTACTGAATTCTGCATCCGCAACAATGGCTTTATCCTCTCCATATCTTTTAGAGATTTGAAATATTTCATTTTGTATTTTATAACTGACTATTCATATTTAAGGCCGTTTGTTGAGAGAGGAGTTGTGTCTACCAATCTAGAGTTTCTTCTCTATTTTGACACAGAGATTTCACGGTGTAATTTTTAGGCTTGATAAGAGGTTCTCAATTTTTATATTACTTCAAGATTCAGTAGATTCTCTTTCTCTTCACCCATGGACATAGGCCTTAGCCCCACCCATGATGCATTCATTTTTCCTTCTTCTTGGTATTTTATTTTCTCGGTACATATTTTGAGTGGTACATATTTTGAGTCCTTGCGACCATCAATTATGTTCCACTGCTCACTCTAAACACCAAATAGCTGCAACAAACTGGCACCAAAATCTCTCATCTCTTCGCAGTCCTCGAAGTCCGAGACGCGTTTTGTTTGCTGGATCTGAAGACTCGAAGATGGTAAGGTAGAAATTGAGAGGCTTGAGGCCCATCTCAATTGTTGCCAATTGACATTAAAAATTTAAGGGTATCAAGATGCTAGTTGTCCAGGTAGATGTCAGAAGTCCAGAGTTCAGTGAGCATCAGAATTCGGTGATGACTACTGATTGTGTGTAGCTTAGATTTTAACTTTCAGCATATACATGTTAAGCAACATTCGCGCTCCATTAAGTATGCCTATATTTGAATTCAATTTGGTTTCCTATTCCTATTCATCCAAGTTTTGATTAAGAAGATTGTAGGGATCGAAATCAGATTTACACAGCTGTTTGTGCTACCAGTTTGACTAAATTGCTTCGGACAGATCAAGCACGGGGTGAATTATTAGACGAGCAACCGAAGCAAGAGGACCATGTAAAGCAATAAACAAGTATTAATTAGTTGAGACGAAACTCGGGCCTACGTCCTAAGGAAAATGTACCTTGCGGTGAGATCTTTATAGGAGACCAAAAAAAAGTTGCAAATCTCTCTCAGAAATCTCTCTCTCTCTCTGTGTGTTTTACAATCTTAAGATCTTTATAGATATAAGAAGAATCATTTCTTTTTCTTTTGGAGAAAGGGGTATTTATAATTGGGGATATCTTGAGGAATAAAAGTCTTGGTTGCCCTGGCAAGATCCACTGTCCTTATCCCCTATTATTTAGTAAGTATTTGACTTGATCCTAGATTTTGTATGTCGATAGAAATAAATCATTAAAATTCGTATCATGGCTTTTGATTACGAGATAAAAGTGTAGTTATTTTAGTTTATTTTTTGTACTCATAATTCAATTTCGGTGATTATTTTTATTAATCAAATTCTCCATTATGATATTTTTCTAGTGTTTTATAGTCTTTTTGCAGGGTTCTATATGTAATGGAATGGAAGCATATCTTGAATATCAGTTTAGAACTATGCATTTACAAGTATGTCTATCGACAGCTATCTATTGGCCGTTGACAACTAGCAACTGAACCAAAATCCTGAGGCCAGCTGTCGGTGGGGCTTTGGAAAGTCATGGCCGCAAATTGATTTTCTGGATCTATTTTTGAGAGAAAAGAGAGTTTTCTTGTAAATATAATTCTTGTTAAGTTATTGTGAGGCTATAAATATACGATGTAACTCAAAATTAGATATGCAATTTTTGAATAGAGAAAATTATAAGAGATTTAAGTTTTTGTATTCGTTCATAAAAATCAACAAAAGAATTTCTTTTTCTTTATTCATGACTATGATAAGTATGAGTAGCTAAATTATTATGTTGGATCAGATAAGATAATGAACCCTAAATAATTTACTGGTATGTGATTTATTTACTTCATATACTTAATTGATTTATATAAAGTTCATATTTTTTATTCCCTATTATCTTATTAGGTTTTAGATATGATTTTGAGTCTTTGATATTTTATTATTTGACGATATATTCGTTACTTAAATTTTGATATACCGTGGACTCTTTAGATACAGCATACGCTTAGTCTTTGAACGTTATTCTTGTTATTTATATTGCATGCATAGATAAACTTAAAATTCATATAGGTTTAGTAGTGAGAAGTTATTAAAAAATATCAAGTTTATAACTTTGTTTGATTTATGCTTTAAAAGTACATTTTTCAGTTGTAGGAAGACCATGTGATTTATACAACTGAGATAAACAAGTATAAATATATCCACGGGGGAATTAACCCATCTGACCAACAATTTTACTTTAAGTATTTTAAAACCCTCAATCTTTAGTTTTAATCAATAAATATCCAATCTTTCTTAGTTCCGTAATTTATTCTACTTAGTGTCTAGCACAATAATCAAAACAATTCTCGAGAAAACGATCTTGAATTACCATCCTTATACTACTTGTTCGATCTCTAGACCTGAGAGTATACGATTTAAATCACAGTTAAATTTTTTGCATCATTGTCGGGGATCAATACTATTGCGTTACGGTTCCTACATCATTAATCTGTGCAATTTTGAATTTACATGACCAGTTGGAGGAGAACTTCTAATCATTCAATCATACTCAAATCAACAAATACTTCTAATTTACCAAACACTTCACAACATGAGCACTAATAATAATAATAACATGAATAACGGTAATAATAATATATTTGAAGATAACAAAATAAACGATAATAACTGTCATCATGGAGGCAATGTAGGTCTTTACACAATTATCTACAACCTGATAGGATAACCCAATTTTCATGTATAGTATTTCTTTTAAATATGAGATACTTCGAAATTAAATCAGGAGTAGTTCAATATTTGCTTAAATTCTATGGAATGGATTCAGAGATCTCATATCTGCACCTTCGAGAATTCAAAAATATTTTCTCTACTATTAATATTCAAAATATTACTATAGAGCAACTAAATCTTAATCTCTTTCCATTCTCTCTTTAGTATAAAGCAAAGCATAGCTATATTCATTATGTTCCAATTCAATAAGGAGAAGCGATGAGATACAAAGAGAATTCTTAAAGAAATTCTTTCCTTCACATCAAACAAATTATATGTAGAAGCCAATTCTCAACTTTCGTCAGAAAAAAGATGAACCATTATTTGAGTGTTGAAATAGATTTAAAGATTTGCTATTCTCATACCCATAACATGGCTTCGATATATGGAGGATATTAGTACCTTCTATCATGGGCTAAACATTGCAGTCAAGCGATTTGTAGAAACCATGTGTAATGGTGAATTTCTGAGTAAAGATGCTGAGAAAGAATGGGATTATCTTGATACACTTGCCGAGAATTCAGAAGTCTAAGAAACTGATGATATTTTGAAAAGACACCAATTAGTAGAAAGCCTCATAATAGAGGTGGTCTAATTAAGTTAGGAGAAACCAAAGATATAGCTCATGATTAATCACTATCACAAAGAAATTTGAAGATTTGGTTACAAAGAAAACAGAAACTATTAAGACAATATAACAAGTTCTAGAAGTTTGTGGCATTTGTGAATTATAAGAACATGTAACTCGTGACCAACACTTCCCACTTTTAAGGAAGTATTAAATGAATAAGTTAAAGCCTTCAACACTGTTTCACAGCTAGCAAACAATCCTTATTCACAAACGTATAACCCTGATTAGAGGAACCACCCAAATCTTCAATGAAAGCAGAATTCTCAGCAACAATTTAATCATCAGACTAAGCCACTCACTGATCTGATATGACAACAATATGACCAACCATCTAATCAACCTTTGGTATACCAACCACTGCAGAGGAGAAATTTTGAAGATAATATTTTGCAAATACTATTTTGCAGATACAACAAAGAATAGACCAAATGACCCAAGCGCAATAGCAGTTCATTCAGTCGCAATAAATGATCAATAGTCAGAATGCGACAGCCTTCAGTGATATCTGATCATAGATAAGCCATCTTAATTCTGCATTGCAAACAAAAGAAAAAGGTAAGCTACCATCTCAACTAGAGGTCATCACTTCAAGTAGTCGAAGGTATAAATGATATTACTTCTCCAATTGATAATAATATATCTGAGATATCTACTACAATTAGTTCGCAAAGTGGAAAAATACTTAACAAGCCAATTTCAAAAGAAGAGACTGAAGAGAAGTAGGGCAATAATTCAGTATAACAATATAAGGATGAAAATTTTAAAGAACCCACTCTCGCAACTTACAAACCACCTGTACCGTGTCCCAATGATTGAAATCTAAGAATATTGGTCCATCTTATATGCTATTTTATAAATTTTTAGATATGTACAAATCAATATTTCTCTGCTGGAAGTAATCAAATAAGTCCCCTCATATAAAAAGTTCTTGAAAAACATGTGTACAATTAAAAGACGCCACAATGTGCCAAAAAAATATTTCTCACAAAACAAGTAACTGCATTATTCCATTCTAAATGCCTCTTAAATACAAGGATCCTATATGTCCAACTATTTCATGTGTGATAGGTCAACACAACATTGAAAAAGTTTTACTAGATTTGGAAGCTAGTATAAATCTTTTACCATATTCGGTTTACAAGCAACTGGGTCTAAGAGAACTTAAACTGATACCAGTCATATTGCAATTGGCTGATAGGTCGGAAAGGTATTTTAAAGGCATTGTGGAAGATGTTTTAGTGCAGATCGAAAATTTCTATTTTCCAAAGGATTTTATAATTATCGATACTACACCTGTAAAGAATTCGCGCCTTCACATTTATTTTATCTGTGGACATCCATTTTTAGCCACAGCTAATGTGGTGGTTAACTATAGGAACAGTATGATGAAGTTTTCATTTGGAAATATAACTCTTGAGCTCAATTTTTTTAGTGTTTGCAAACAACCTATTATCGATAATGATGAATTGCAGAACGTTAATTACAATGAAGAAATTTGTGAAAAATGAGATATTTGTATCATTGTGCATCTTCAATCCTTTGGAGCTTGCATTGAGAATGAACAATGGTTTTCTTGATTGTATCAAATCCGAACACGCCGTTATCATCATAAAACACTTAACTGATGCTTAATATTCAAATGTGTAATGCCCATGATTCTTAAACCCGTCTATTGATTTATTCCGCATCATTCGTATCATCTCGGAAACTCGAAAACTGATATGAGCGGATACTAAGTAATTTGAGTTGTATATTTTAATCTAATCTTTAATTTCAAGTTTTGCAGAGTGGGGACTTATTATCTCATTATTTTAGACTTTTTCATAATTTCTTTGAATTATTTCGGATCGGCTGATTTTAGAGCAAATACCTGATTAAAATAATCAAATCAAATCAAGAATTCTAATTTTACCCTTACACCAACTCCAAATTTATCTTCAGAAGCCTTGTAGTCTTCGTTAACTAAATTTGAGTTGTGGTTGACCCAATAGTAATTTTGTAAATAGGATGAAAATTAAGGGTTTTTAACATTACAGCATACTCATCTTCTACCTTTGACCCCCTAAATAAATTTTAAAAAATCTAAAAAAATCAAGCTTCTTCCTTTTATTCCTTTTTCATTTTCTCTTCAAACCATGAACCCTAATTCCCTCTTTTTCTAAAATAAATCGTTAAATAATCAGCCTGACAGTGGGCTGAAAGTCCATAAAATTGCTATATTAACTTTGTTCTTGAGTTTAACATCTCCAAATCAATTCTAAACTTCTCCACCAACGTAGAAAAACTTTTCCCACCTTCTATCCTTATTTTCTTGAATGATTCTTGAAGAATTTCTCCACTTTGGGGGAGTAATCGCATCCATATCAATTTATTTCTGATTTGAGTTTAACAAGAGGCAAGAATAAACTCTCAAACCCATTAAATTTGCAATTTCTTGATGTAATTTTCTCTTATATAATTTTAGATGTATTATTAGCCTAATTTTATAATTATTAATACTTAAACTTGCATGTATCTTGAGTTTCATTGCACGTATCATACCATGCATGTTATATATGCACAATTCATATCGCTGTGCAAACCTATATAACAACCTATCTTAGAATTGTTATAACTTTTATATCTTAACTCCGATTGATATTATTTTAGTGTCATTAGAAATATGACTCAATAACATACAATTCATCCAGCTACGGTGGACTCTAATTCAGCTATTTACTTAGCCAAAAATAATATGGAAGGTTACTCAGTGCTGTTGTACCAGGTATGCTGTTTAATAGCACCATGCCCATGGTAAATTAATCATAACTTTTACTCTAAAACTCCAATTGCACTCATTCAAGCTTCATTGGAAAGCTTATTGATTTATCTGGGATTGAAGAAAATCTTAGGCTCTAAATTTAATATTTTTCTAATCAAATCTAATCTATAAGTCTCAGCTATATCAAGTCCATAGCAGCAGTAGTATGTCCATAGCAAAACAACTATAACTTTTATTTTAAAACTCCAATTAAATTCATTTAAGATTCATAGAAAAGATAATTAAATTATCTACAATTAACAAATTTCAACATTAAAACTATTTCAAACTATTCTGAATCACAAACCAAAGCCACATGACTTATCTTGATTCAAAACACCTAAATTATCTACAATTTTGAGATCTGCCAAATCTCATGTCTAGACGTACATACCATATTCGTGCATATACTACTTGATTCAAAACATGACATATATGTACACATGTTTACTATGCATGTTATTACTTACACATATTATTCTTACTTAAAAATGATATATCATGCACGTGAACATATCTTGTAACTCTTATACTTACCAGTATTGCTCTTGTACTTACCAATATTGACGTTCGTATCATTTCATCATCACTTGGTTTACATGCACCATTTTTAATTATACATGTTATTACTTGTACATATTATTCTTTCTTGGAAATGATACCTCACGCACGTGAACATGCCCTGTAACTCTTGTACCTACAAGTATTACTCTTGCCCTGAAACTCATGTACATGCTAGTATTACTCTTGTACTTGCCAGTTTTTACAGTGTGTGTTGTATCATTTTTACCTGTCTATTAATACGTATACTCTTATTGCATATGTCTCATTGATACTTAACGCATACTACATTGTGGGTATAAAGAAAATGAATGAGAGAACGAAATACGTATTGTTGAAGTTTTTGTCTTATTTTGATGCATCCGCCGATCTGTGTACTGGCACTACGGTTTCTTACTTGTCTTGTTCCTTACTTGCGTCCTTAGCAGGACGTCATCCGGTTTGAATAAGGAGCAGCACTTGAGGCCGTGATTTCATATATGCACAGGATATCCAGTGCGCCTAGTAGTGCGGAATACAATTCATATGTGATCGGTGTAGTACCGGATATGCACGTTACACTTCTAGAACACATGAAAACCCCACCACTCAGTTCCAAACTTAATAAGAGAGAATATGCATAATATACTTCATGATTCAGATTATGTTGTGTCTATCTTGTATTTCATGATTCATATGCATGATCATATTATATTTACATGTTCATATTATGCTATATACACTAAATGCTTCATGATCCAAATTTTCTTATACATGCCATGTACCACATGATTTCTGATATATTTTGCATATCTTGTTACTTGATCACATTATACTATATGTACTATATACTGCATGATTTTTATTATATTATGCATACCATATACCATATGATTCCTGTTAGGTTTGGCATTCCTTATTGTTTTATCACATTATACTATATATACCATGCATGATTCATGATACATTTAGCATATTTTAATCATGTTACATTTTTCAAACCATTTAATTTATGATCCAAGTTATATTTTGTAAACTTTGTACTTCATGATTCATTCGTATATATGTTTTATATTGTTCCTACTAGTATGCCACACTAATATGGTTTACATAGTACTGCATGAGCTTGAATGATCTTGAGTTAATATTCTTATTTGGATTCTGATCCATGGGGTTATCACACGCCAGATTTGTTAGCCTTGATTGCAGTATTCTAGAAGGGAGAACGGCCTATCGAGGATCCATATTTTTAGGAGTAGGCCAAGTGCCAGTAGTTAGATTCTTATAGGATCTTCATTCCTTCTACGTATTTATCATTTTAATTAGTTTGTGCATATGTATCATATTTTCTAGTTATGGCCGTGGTATTAGTATTTGAGCTGCTCCGTTCTGATACTATACTTGACTCTACATGAACAACCTTTCTGTATACATATTGCTTATCATTTCAGTATAACTATTTTTGAATATTCCTATACTCTTGCCTATGATATTGTAACAGATAGATTCAGACCTGTGGGATATATCTCATATTTATGTATTTTCATATCTCTTGCCTGTGTTTTATTTGAAAATAAAAAGGGCATCGTCCAATCCGGTATTAAGAGTGCCCACCGGCGACACACTACCTCTTTAAAGGGACACACACTTGGACCAGCCTATGTGATTTGGAAGCGTCGCAGAATGGTATAAAAGTAGTAATTATTTTTATCATTTGAACCGTGACATTAGGATTCTGCCACATACATGCAAATAATATCCATTAACATTTTCTTATTTGCTTATCTTGTTCTATGTCATATCATTTGTTTCTGATCCAGTTTCCTTCCTTGTTCTTTATTTCCAGATAAATGACTTCTCAAAATCAACCTATATGCAAGATTTAAGACTAAATTTTGTTGAGATGGGATAAAGGAGACTATTGTCGATCTGTGAAAAATTTGGGGACTATTGTGATTACTTGTTTGATTTGGAGGGTCTTAGTGTGATTCGATTCAATAAGACTTTATTTGACGCATTCAATTTGATGATAGGATGACTGAATAAATAAGGTATAACTAAAAATGTAGTATGGATAGAACCAATACTGAATAAGGAAAATACTATATGTCTAGATGTTTATTTGATTAATCTGAGAAATATACAAATTCTGAATTGTTAATTTGGGAGACTTGGGATTCAAATTTTGGTGACTGTGAGATATTCTATTGTAGTAAAAAAATATTGAGATCAATATGTATTTATCAATCAAAATTTGTTGTTGAAGATAAAAGATCGCAAGGATAGGAGAATAAATTTTTGATATTACTCTATTATTTATTTAATTAGTATTCAAAATAGTTTGATTGTGATTTATCTAGCGGACCTATCATAATTTTGGAATCACAAACCAAAGCCACATGACTTATCTTTTCTTTACACAATATATGTTAGAGGGATTCGATTGATGGGATTTGGTATGATACTTATGAGATCGATGAGATTAATATTCATATTTTTTTTTTTTATGTTTAATGGAGACTATGAATATCCCTCTTCCAAAGTGAGCTTGAATTTTTGTGGCTAAAAATTTGATAACTATTGGAGATACCTAAATATATATATATATATATATATATATATATATATATATATATATATATATATATTTTGGGGTATGTGATAAATAAAGTTGCACTAAGAGCGCTAAATGGGAAAATTAATTCACATAGCTGACTCTATAAAATCAGTATAGAGTATTGTGGTTGCCTCCTTTATTATGGGATGTTTACATCTGTATTTCTAATTTTAATTATGGAGACCAAAAGGTTTGACTGTGGACACTGATAAATTTTGTTTTGGGTTTTAAATAGGAAAGTTATTGAGATGAATGGGGAGACACATCTATATCTATTCCAATGATATTCCGGTCCCTATTTAAATTCATTATTAAATATGTACTTCTTCATCTACCTTAATTTTTATCTTTCATTTTGATTTAAATTTCAAGAATGAAATTTTTTTGTTAGGTGGGTAGACTTAATGCTCATGATCCTTAAGTCCGTCTATCGATGTTTTCTGCATCATCCGTATCAGCTTAGGAAATCGAAAACTGATACTAACATATACTGAGTAAATAAAATTATATATTTTAATTTAGTCTTAAATTTTAAATTTTGTAGAGTGAGGACTTCTTATCTCATTATTTTGGATTTTTTTCATATATTTCTTAAATTATTCTGGATCGGCCGATTTTTGGGCAAATACCCGATGAAAATAATCAAATCAAATTAAAATTTTTAATTTTACCCTTAAACCAATACCAAATTTATGTCCAGAAGCTTTACAGCCTTCATTGACCAACTTTTTTGAGTAGGGTTTGATCCAATGACAATTTTGTAAATAAGATAAAAATTAAGGGATTTTAGCATTGCAACATACTCATCTTCCACCTCCTGTTTGACCCCATAAAAAATTCAGAAAAATCTTTAAAAATCAAACTTCTTCCTCTCATTTCCTTATTCATTTTCTCTTCAGACCATGAATCGTAATTCCCTCTCAATATTTCTAAAATAAATCGCTAAATATTCACCCTGAGAGTAGGCTGAAAATTCACAAATTTGCTAGATTAGCCTTGTTCTTAAGTTTAATCTTGCCAAATCAATTCTAAACTTTTCTAACAGTGCGGGGAAACCTTCTCCAGATCCTACCCTTGTTTCCTGGAGTGATTCATGAGGAATTTTTCGACTTTGGAGGAGCAATCGCATCCATATCGATTTACTTCCGATTCGGGTTCAACAAAAGGCAAGAATATACCCTCAAACCCGTTAAATTTGCAATTTCTTAATGTAATTTCCTATCATATGATTTTAGATATATTATTAGCCCAATTTTATGATTATGAATGCATAAACTTTCATATAATTTGAGTTTCATTACACATATCATACAATGCCTGTTATATGTGCACAATTCATATCACTGTGCAGACCTATGCAGTAACCAATCTTAAAACTACTATAACTTTTGCATCTTAACTTCAATTGAACTCATTCTAGTGCCATTAGAAAGATGATTTATTAAAATATAATTTAGGCAACTACAATGGACTCTAATTCAGCCATTCACCTTAACAAAAATAATATTGAAGTTTACTCAATGTTGCTGTATCAAGTCTGCCATTTAGCAGTACCATGCCCATAGTAAATTGACCATAAGTTTTGCTTTAGAACTCTAAATGAGCTTATTCAAATTTCATTAGAAAGATTATTAAATTATCTAGGGTTGATGAAAATCTTAGGCTATAAATTTAATATTTTCTGGTCAAATCTAATCTGGAAACCTCAGCTATATCAGGTCTATTACAGCAGTAGTATGTCCATAGTAAAATAACCATAAATTTTTTTCTAGAGCTCCTATTAAACTCATTTAAAATTTATTAAAAAAATAATTAAATTATCTACAATTTTAACAAATTTATCATATAATTCCATTTTGTGCTAGTCAAATAAAACCTATAAATTTGATATGTCTATTGAGTTGCAGTAATATAGGCATGTATATTATATCCATGCATATATCTCTTGATTTATGATATAATATGCATATACACATATTCGATTACTCTTTTTATTACCTGTACATAGTGAATTTAGATTTGCCAAACCTCATGTCTAGACAAACATGCCATGTTCATGCATAAACTATTTAATTCAAAACATGACATGTATGTACACATGTTTAATTATGCATGTTATTACTTGCACATGTTATTCTTGCTTGAAAATGATACCTCATGCTTGTGAACATATTCTGTAGCTCATGTACTTGCCAGTATCGTGCTTGTACTTGCCAGTATTGACGTGCGTGTCATTCATCTTCACTTGGTTTGTATGCACCATACTTAAATATGCATATTATTACTTGTACATATATTTTTGCTTGGAAATGATACCTCACATACTTGAATATTTTCTATAACTCTTGTACATGTAAGTATTAATCTTATTCTATAACTCTTGCAGCTGCTAGTATTACTCTTGTAATTATTAGTTTTTGTCATGTGTATTGTGTCATATTCACCTACTATTGATATATGTACCCTTATTGCATATGTCTCATTGATACTTAGTGCATACTACATTGTGGGTATGGGCAAAATAAATAGTGGAACGAAACACATATTGTAGAAGTTCTTGTCTTATTTGGATGTATCCGCCAATTTGTATACTAGTACTATCAGTTTCTTTCTTGTCTTGTTTCTTACTTACGCCCTTAGCAGGACGTCTTCCGGTTCAAATGAGGACCGGTACTTTGAGGCCGTGATCCTGGGTATGCACGGAATATCCAGTGTACCTAGTGGTGCGGAATCCGATTTATATGTGATCAGTTTTGGGTCTGTGGTACCGGGTATGCACGATACATTTTTGGAATATGTGAAAAACCCACCATTCAGTTTCAAACTTAATAAGAGAGAATGTGCATCATGTACTTCATGATTCATATTATGTTTTGTATATCTTATATTCCATGATTTGTATGCACGACCATGTTACATTTGCATGTTCATATTATACTATATACACCAATTGCTTCATGATCTAAATTTTCTAATGCATGCCATGTACCACATGATTTCTGATATATTTTTGCATATCTTATTACTTGATCATATTATACTACATATACCATGTACTGTATGATCTTTATTATATTATGCATACCATGTACCACATGATTCGTGTTAGGTTTGGCATTCATTGTTGCTTGATCACATTATACTCTATATATCATGTGCGTTATGATTCATATTATATTTGGCATATTTTAATCATGTTACATTTTGTAAACCATTTAATTCATGATCCAAATTATATTTTACAAACTTTGTACTTCATAATTCATTCATATACATCTTTTTTATGGTTCCTACAAGTACGTCACACTGATATGGTTTCTATAGCACTGCACGAGCTTGAGTTTATACTCTTATTTGGGTTCTGACCCCTGAGATTATCACACGTCAGATCTGCTAGCCTTGATTGTAGTATTCCAGAAGGGGAACCACCCCTCGAGAATCCATATTTTCAAGAGTAGGTCGAGTGCCAATAGTCAGCTTCTTATATGATCTTCATCCATTTTGTGTATTTTATCATTTTGATTAGTATGTGCATATGTATCCTATTTTCTAATTTTGTATGTGGTATCTGGACACTTTTGTATATATTCAGTACTTGAGTTGCTCTGTTCTGATACTGCACTTGATTCTATATGAGCAACCTTTTTATATACATATTGCTTATCATTCTAGTATAACTATTTTTGGATAATGCTATACTCTTACCTGTGATATTGTGGTGGGTAGATTCTGACTTGTGAGATATATCTCATATTTATGTGTTTCCATATCTCTTACATGTGGTTTGTTTAAAAAAGAAAAAGGATCTTGTGCACTCCGGGTATTGAGAGTGCATGCCGGTGACACCCTACTTATTTATTGGGACACACAGTCGGACCCATCTGTGTGGTTTGGAACATCACAGAATGTCACGGTGTGGATTCCGAAAGTGGAAGTGTATGAAGAGCTACCTCAAATCACAAAGAAATTAATACAATCATATATCCAAGCACCAATACTTGAGCTAAAACTATAACCTGAGGATCTCAAATATACATTTTTAGGACCTAAGGAAACTTTCACAGTAGTCATCTCAGTGCATCTTGACGAGAATCAGGAAGAGCGACTACTATCGACGTTGCGTAAGTATAAAGGAGCTCTTGAATAGAATATGATGGACATCTAAGGTATGGATCTTCTTATCTGTACACATTGCATCACTTTGGAGGATGGAGCCAAGCTAATAAGGTAAATGTAATGAAGGCTTAACCCTGCCATGAAGGAAGTGGTTAAAGTTGAAGTGTTGAAATTTCTTGATGCTGGTATCATCTATCTAATTGCTGATAGTAAGTGAGTAAGTCCAATTCAAGCTGTTCCAAAAGTGGATTAACAATTATCAAAAACAAGGATGAAAAGATGATATCCACTCGTACAAAGACGAGTTGGCGTAGGTGCATCGGCTATAGAAAGTTAAATCAAATAACACTAAAAGATTACTATCCATTACCATTTCTTGACCAAGTACTTGAAAGAGTTGTTGGACAAGAATTTTATTATTTTCTTGATAGGTATTCTTGCTATTATCAATTAGAGGATCAGGAAAAGATAACTTTTATCTGCCCCTTTAGTACATTCGCTTTTAGAAAAATGTCATTTGGATTATGAAATGCAGCTGCAACATTTCAAAGGTGTATGATAAGTATCTTTAGAGACATGGTTGAAGACTTTCTAGAGGTATTTATGGATAATATTCTCCATATTTGGAAGTAATTTCGAATCATATTTGTCTAATTTAGAAGCAGTGCTTGAAAGATGTTAACAAAAGAGTTTGCTCCTAAATTAGGAAAAATATCATTTTATGGTTATAAAAGATATTGTATTAGGCCATATAGTTTTATCTAAAGGAATGGAAGTAGATAAGGCTAATGTTGAGTCTATTTTCAAGATATCAATACCTAAAACCATAGATCTACATGTTATATAAATGAACTAGGATTGATTGAAGATAGATTCAAACTTCTTAGTAGATTTGGAGTGGTTTAACTAATTTTTATGAATTCTTGACAAATTTTTCTAGATATATGTTAGCATAACAATTTATGGGTTGCTTGAATAATTAACATATATCAAATTCATGCATTAAAAGTGAAATTGGAATAACATTGATATATTTGGGGAGCAATTAAGAATTATAAAAAAGAGAGAGA
>JAYEPQ010000002.1:64126194-64128694 GCA_036321105.1 Dracaena cambodiana
ATTCTATTAAATTTTTAGCTGAATTAAAATCAACAATTACAAATAAGATAAATTGAATATTACTAATATAAATTATAAAAATAATAATTATTTAAATTAAAATAAAAAATTTAAATCTTATTTTCATATTTAGATGATGAATGAAATTACGGTTGCGGACTTAATATAATTTATAAAGATAAACGTGAAAATTATTATAAAAATTAATATAAAAATAGAGTAAATTTTGTATTATAAATTATTTTAAAATATTTTTTAGAACTTTTAAATTTATTTTTCAATTTAAATTGTTTTATATTGTTTTATATTTATTTAATTAAATAAATAGGAATTTTCATAACTTACATTATACATTACGCTATATGCGACATAACATAACAGAAGCAAAACGTTACATTTATCGCTATTGCAAACATTGGGACCTAGTCCATACAATTTATTTAACAACAATAGTCTCCACTTCTGAGTTCGGCTCACCGAGTTCTTGGATTACATGTGCAGCTTCCCCCAAGTACTTCTTTAGAGAATTCTAACCTTAGACCATCATAGTTCCCATTATACTTTATGTTAATCATCTTAACGCTAGGTACTCAACGACTTGAAGTGAGTTGGATTTGCTACATTGGACCATCTTTGTGTCCCTTCATGATTGTTATGTTAAAATCAATTTTCTTGAGACTTCCATCTTTGCTTGAGCTTTCATGACTAGTGGCTTTCGATGGTGCTTTTCCAATAATAAAAGCAATCATCCTCTTTAGAATACTCCTTTTTGGATTTATAGCAAAATATTTCCTATCTACCTTGATTCTTATTTTCTGATCTATATCTCCTACTATCAAAGCATCTGAACTTGACTCTTGACAAACCTGCATATCGAGCTTTCGATACTTGTTTTTCATCAAGGCATTTGAAATATCTATAAATCTAATTTCAAAATTTTTATATAGTATGATGGTGGTTAGATGTCCATACAAAAAATAACAAGTTCAATAACAGTAAGGTTTTATCTTCATAAAAAGATGTCTACATCTAAATTTTGCAAATCGACAAGTATTTTATTGACTTTATTGAGATATTCAGATATAGAAGTACATTATTTGTGTTGGAACTAAAAGAGATTCTTCTTCAAATAATTATCTGTACTCTTCAACATGTACTTATCTTTCAGTTTTTGTCAAAGGTCACTTTCTAAAGTTTCCCTCATTACAAAATACTGTCTTTAGCCAAAAAGCCTAATCGTCCACAAACTAGATAATTTACCTTTTATCATTCGGCTTCCATCATGTCCTTGGGTTTATCCTTCTCGAATGTCATTTGCAAATCTTGTAGAAATAAGATATTCATAAGTTCACATTGCCACAAGCAGAAGTTATTAGTTCCATCAAAATTCTCCACCTCAAATTTAGCATTTCTTACCATGGATCTTGACAATGTTGAAGGCCTCAAAGACTCCCCTAGAGTCGATAGTGGTGCCAATGAGCCTGAAGTTGGATCTCCCGGTAGGGTTTTCAAAAACTTTTTCACTTTTATAAAGCTTCAGTAATCATAATCTCCCAAAATCCAAAGAATCAAACCTGAATATTCTAATACCATTTGTTGTGAAAGTTTTAGGTAATCTAGATAGAGAACTAGAGATTATTGAGATTCACTAGATAAATTAGAAAAACATAAACTTTAAGAGAGAAATCAAATATAAAGATCAAATAAGAGAACAGTAAGAATTTATGAAACACCCCAAACTACACCCCAAAAGTCCTCGCGATGTATCCCATTTATGGAGAAGGTATTATCAATAGGAATCCAAGTGCTAGTACACGGGCCTTTAATAACAAAGAACTATGCAATCTGAGTGCACAACAGGAATGAATTAAATTGCTAAAATCCAAATATTATATTGCATCATACAAAACGTTTCTGAAGAATATTACAATATACATGATTATAAGGGACGTTATCCGAAATAGAGTATTTTACAACAAAGAAGAAGTACTCGCTAAACAATAAGAATACAAGTTAAGGTTGGATATATTGATTTTCAAACATGAGATGATTTTATTAGAAAGGAGAGTATTCAATGATTCACTAGGGTTTTCTTGCTCCTAAAAATATGAACCATCAATTAGTAGGCCTTCTATGAAATTTCTAACACCTAGATATATGGAGGTAGCCCAGTGGTCAGACCCAGCAAAAAATAGAATCAAGCACATGACAGTTTTAATATTAAAAAAATTATATGAAAAGAAAGTATGACTTATGTGTAAAATAAAAGTACTCGAATGGAGAGTGACAGGATGGTCTCAAAGGTATAACATAATAAATAAATACATAATATTCATGTAGAACAAGATACAAATATCATGTATAACAAAATATAGAATAACATGTAATTATGTTAACGCTTGTAAGGTTGAGTCCTAGGGTGAAGCAAATGTCTCCGGAATACTTGGGCAAACTGAAGGAAGTGCCGTTAAGTATAACATGGAAATATCAACCTCACTAT